>JBAKGM010079844.1:0-13125 GCA_037177215.1 Asparagus racemosus | reverse complement strand
GCCAAGCTTCATACTTTATCTGAGGAAGAATTAACTTTCTCCAATAAGATTTCTTCTAATATAGAAGATAATGATACATTCTCTGGCGAAGAAATTTCTTCCGATCAGCTATTAGCAGTAGAAGACCAATTTATTAATAAAATAAAAAGTCCAGCAAAAAGGTTGGAGAGGTACTACTATAAAAGGCCGACTCCGACTGACGTATTATTTGAGGAAAATGATACATATCTGCAAGCAGAATACAATGGTAGAAATATCTACGAATGGAATATAGATGAGTTATCAGATACCCAAATCCATTCAACCATACATCATATGTTAATGTATGCTACTGTATGTAGGCAGAATGGGAATACTAACAAGATGATTGCAAGTTATATTACTTGTGGATTCACGGGCATCCTTAAAGGATGGTGGGATAACTATTTATCTCTGGAAAAAAGAGGAGAAATCTTAAACGCCACTAAAATTGAGAATAATACACAGCAAGAAGATGCTGTATATACTCTAATACTGATTATTGTGCATCATTTTACTGGTGCATATTTAAATGAAGGAGAGAGAATAAGGACTCTATTACAAAACTTTAGGTGTCCTTCTCTAACTCATTTTAGATGGTACAAAGATACCTATTTAAGTAGAGTTATGCCCCTTATAGACGCTAATAGTAATCATTGGAAAGCGAAATTTATAATGGTCTACCCAATCTATTTGTAGAAAGAGTAAGAAATAAAATTCGTAGTGAGTTTGGGGGTTATATCCCCTACGACACTTTGGGATATGGGTATTTGATTAATGCATGTATTAAAGAGGGTTTATCTCTCTGTAACGACTTAAAATTAAAAAACCAGCTAAAGTCTCAAAGATTTACGAAAAGGAAAGAGTTAGGAGAATTTTGTGAACAATTCGCATATGATCAGCCTTATACGGTTGACAAAGAAAAGGGTAAAAATCTTAAAGATAAAAAACGTTTTAAAAAGAAAAAATTCTTCAAGAAAAATAAAGCAGAAAGGGAGTTAAAGAAAAAGAAAAAAATAAAGAAAGAACTTGGAGAAATTAAATGTTTCAAATGTGGACATATTGGCCACTATGCTAATAAATGTTATACGAAAAAGAAATTAAATGAAATTGAAGACGAAGGTCTTAAAAGAACTTTATACAAAATCCTTATAAACAGTGATACTGAAATTGAAGAAATATCTTCAGAATCTTCTGAGTCATCAGACACGGAAGAAGATGAACAAAATTCTTGTTTAATAAACAACTGTTGTAAGGATTCTGAATATTGGAAAGCCATTGTCCAAATGAATGGACTATCAATAAATGTTATAACCGAAAAGCAAGAATTTATTGATAAAATTCTAACGGAAGATATAGCTCCCGAACTAAAAAGTAAAGTTATTGAAGCTTTACTATTTACAAAAGAAATTAAAGAAAAACCAAACATTGATAATGTTTATAAAATGTCAGAGGTTATGAAAAGAAGACAACAAGGTGCTTCTACCTCCCATAATTTGTCTTTATCCTCGTTAAATAAAGAAATTAATAAATTAAAGGAAGAAGTAAAACTTCTAAAGAAAGAGAATAAATATATTCTCTCTAAAATAGAACTAGAAGATGATAAAGAATTTATACAGCCAGAAGAAGTAGAAGGCTCTTCTAAAAATATGGAAGGAGAGAGTAATAACTTTCTTCAGTTAGTACAGCAAGTAACTTCACAAAAGTGGTATATAAAGATCACTTTAGTTATTGCTGAACAAATATTTATACCAGAAGTAATAGCACTGGTAGACAGTGGGGCAGATCTTAACTGCATTAATGAAGGAATTGTTCCTTCCAAATACTTTGAAAAAACCACACAAACCCTTAGTGGTGAAAGTGGGCATAAACTAGAGATAAAATATAAGTTACCAAATGCACATATTTGTGTAAATGGAATATGTATCCCTATTCCATGTATTCTAGTAAAAACTTTATCGCAACAAGTTATACTTGGAACCCCATTTCTACATTCTATAATGCCAATCTTAAAGATTGACATGAAAAGCTTCCAAGCCACTCATAAAATAAAGAAATTAATTTCGAGTTTATAATGGATCCCCAAACAAGGAGATTAAATGAAATCAAACAAATTCTTCTTAAAGAAAATCAAATCAATTCTCTTAAAGAAGAAGTATCATTTGTCCGAATAAAAGAACAAATAAAAAATAATCGAGAGTTAATAACTCAAGTAGAAAATAAATTCAAAGTCACTGTCTGTAGTGATTTACCAACAGCCTTTTGGAATAGAAAGAAACATATTGTTTCCCTTCCATATATAGATAGATTTGATGAAAAAACAATTCTGACTAAGGCTCGACCTTATCGGATGAATAAAGAATATTTAGAATATTGTAAGCAAGAAATAAATTCTCTTATAGAAAAAATCTTATAGTAAAATCATATTCTCCTTGGAGCTTCACAGCATTCTATGTTAACAATCATGCAGAACAAGAAAGAGGAATTCCTCGATTAGTAATAAATTATAAGCCATTAAATAATGTATTAAAATGGATTAGATATCCAATACCTAATAAAAGAGACTTATTAAATCGCATTAATAATGCGAAAATATTCTCTAAATTTGATTTAAAATCTGGATATTATTAGATTCAAATAGAACCAAAAGATAGATACAAGACTGCTTTTATAGTACCATTTGGACATTATGAATGGAATGTAATGCCATTCGGTTTAAAAAATACTCCTTTTGAATTTCAGAATATTATGAATGATATTCTCATTCCATACACAGACTTTATATTATCTTATATAGATGACATTTTGATATTTTCAGCTACATTTGAACAACATGTCAAACATTTAGAGGTTTTTAGAAATCTTATAATTAAAAATGGGCTAGCAATATCTGCCCCTAAAATGAAGCTATTTCAAACCCAAATCAGATTTTTGGGACATAATACTGATCAGGGAACAATAATTCCCATCAAAAGAAGTATAGAATTTGCATCCAAATTTCCGGATGAAATTATTAATTATAAACAGTTACAGAGATTTTTAGGATCTCTTAACTATGTAGCAGATTATTATAAAAATCTGGCTCAGGATACAGCTATTCTATATGATAGATTAAAGAAAAACCCTAAACCTTGGACGACTCAACATACTGAGGTCGTTAAAAGAATAAAGGCCCAAGTAAAATGTCTACCTTGCATTCATTTAGCTAATAGCCAATGGTTCAAAATCATCGAAACTAATGCTTCTAACATTGGTTATGGAGGTATCCTCAAACAAGTAAATCCTGCTAATAATAAAGAACAATTAGTACGTTATACATCTTGGAAATGGAATAGCACTCATGAAAATTATTCTACCATCAAAAAAAAGATGCTAGATATTATAAAATGATTAGCCAAATTTAAAGATGATATTCTAAATCAGGAGTTCTTGCTTAGAGTTGATTGTAGCTCAGCTAAAAGCATTATCGAAAAAGATGTAAAAAATTTTGTTTCTAAGCATGTATTTGCTAGATGGGAGGCTGAATTAGCCATGTATCAATTCCGTATTGCTTATATTAAAGGTATTTCTAATCACCTTCCGGACTTTCTAACTCGTGAATTTTTACAGGGTTCCGATGAGACCAAGTAAACCTCTTTTTGGAAGGGGAGGGAGCAGCAGCAGCAATTCTCAAAGGAGTCATACTCCAACTATTGCAAATTCATGGTGAACTATTACCAAAAAGGGAAATCAAAGTAGTCCCCGCAAGCCTTTTATAAAGGCATAATTGATTTAATCAGCCATGAGCATAATCCTGAACCCTTCACTAATATAGTGAAAAAGGATATCGAATGCATAACAAAGGGAAAGACTGATGTCCTTCTCTATCTGGAAAAGGAAGATATACCTTCCATGAACGACCCAGAAAGATTGAGGCAAAAATATTTAGATTCAGTTTATTATCCTACTCTCTCTTTAAAATCGAGAGCATGGTTAAAAACCATAGTAATACAAAAAGGAATGGAAATAACCCATTTCTGAAGTAACGATAATCATTCTGTTCCTCCCAATTTCAGCAAATGTATTATACAAGAAGTTCTAACTCCTCGAAATTGGGCCATCACTCCTAATCAAGAACTACCATTGGTTAAAGCCAACAATAGTAAAGAAGTATATTACTTCAATTATTGGGATTATAAAGAAGCCTTTTATAAAGTATTCCTATAGCAAAATCCCAAAAACAAACATACATGGCTGATAAAGCTATGCCCAGAAGTCGTTCATAAAGGTTTACCCACCTGGTTATTTGAATGGTGGATCATTTATGGTCGGATTTGAATTTATTACCCAAGGCCATTCAAAAATTATATTCTCCCTGGCTTGAAAATCATCCAGTCATTTCAAAGCTTAGTGAAGAAGAAATCATTGAAGATTTGTGTATAATATACTTTTATGCTGAAACAGAAATTCTATGGATTTGGACATGGTCTCTGGAAGCAGATTGGACAGAGGGTCATTTACCCTATCTTAAAAGAAAGTATCATTATCGATGGTGGACTGGTATTGTTATTAAGAAAATGTTAACCGAATATCTGAAATAATCAGGAGGAATACAACGGTTCTGGAATCAGCAATGGTACATGAAGTCCAAAAAGAAAATCCTATGCTTAAATTTGCTAAAATGATGAGAAGAAAATATCCTCAAGATTCAGAAGCAATTATTCAGAAAAAATGCCTTGATTATGTCAAACGTCAATTCTTTGAACTTTTTGATAAGTAATACTCGAAATTTACCTGAAGCATGGAATCTAATGAAGATACACATATTCCAGATGCTCAAGATGCTCAAGACCCTGATGATGACATTGACACCATGTGGAAAGCGGCTATGGGGGTACTAGAACATATGGATAAGATCCCTGTCACCTCAAAAGGCTAAGAGAAGGTTGAACAGTAAGGATTTCAATCAAAATAATGACCGACAAAAGGAATCCCTTCAAACAAAACTTTAGTCATTGTCACCTTCAAAAAAGAGACTTTAAGAAAAAGAAAGAAGAAGAATCTTCACTGTGTCACATAATTGGAGAGGTCAACATTTCTGGCTTTGCGTGGAAGTCAATTGTGTGCTAGTTTGGCGTTCCTCGCTCTTTCATTATCGACAACAGCACTCAGTTCAGCAGCAAAGGTTTCCAAAACTTTTGTGAAGAATGGAGGATCAAGCTCAAGTTTGCTTCGGTAGCGCACCCCTAATGCAATGGGCTAGCAGAAGCCGCCAACAAATGCACCCACCATGCTCTAAAGAAAAAGTTTGACAAGGCAGTCGACAATTGGGTCGAAGAGTTGCCAAGCATCCTATGGTCGTACAGGACGACCCACAAGAGCTCGACGGGGGAAACACCCTTCATGTTGGCCTATGGAGCAGAAGCGGTGACCCATGTGGAAGTTGGCATGCCAACCATCCGACTCCAACACTTTGACAAGGAGATGAATTCCAATGGACTTCGGGTGCAACTGGACCTAGTAGATGAAGTTCGAGCAGCTGCCCTATGCAAGCAAGTCGTTAACCAGCAGCGGATCGCCCGGTACTACAACAGCAAAGTCTGACCAAGGAGGTTCCGGGTCGGTGGCCTGGTACTAAGGAAGGCAGCGTTCAACAAGGACACTACGCGTGGCAAGCTAGCCCCGAACTGGGAAGGGCCCTACACCGTCCTAGAAGAGCTGCTCCCCGGGATGTACCGGCTCAGAAGCCCAGATGGGAGGATCTTGCAACACCCATGGAACATTGAGCACCTCAGGAAGTTTTGTCAATAAGTTTGCATTGTACATTTTTGCTCTATGTTTCAATACAACTCGATATTCTGCTTCTGATTATTGTCACTTACTATAAATTGTGTAAGGGACAACGAACGGCTCAGCCTAATCAATCCAATGGCAATCAATTCCTTGCAGCAGCATCACACGGCCCCTAACTTAATAAACAAGTCGAGGTAACCAGACCACTCTAGCCGAATCGAGGTAGTTCCATAATCGACGTCAAGCCAAGTAAACCCTATTACCCTAAGTAGAGTCAAGAACCCCTTCTCGCTATACTGAGCCGAGGAACTCTTCTCGCTAAACTGAGTCAAGGAACCCTTCTCGTTAAACTGAGTCAAGGAACCATTCTCGTTTAGCCGAGTCAAGAAGCCCCCTTGTTTACCTGAGTCAAGGAACTCTTCTCACTTTGTCGCAACTAAGGATCTTGCTCACCCGAGGAAAGGAACAAAGCCTGCTCACTAAGTGAAGATTGAGCTATCCCACCTCATTAAGTTAGGCCCCAAGACACTTGCCTACCAACGCCGGGCGAAGTCCCCGCTACAACCAAAGAGCGGCAATACTGAAAAAGACCTAGGCACAACGTAAGACCTAGGCACCCGACCCACGAGGTCGTTCGCTACAGAATCGCCGCTCCCTCACGAGCCAGCACAAGAATGCTTAGGTATGTTGTGAGTCCGGGACATCTGGGCTATAAGTCGACAATCCCAAGGCTAGGTATGTCGTGAGTCTAGGACTTCCAGCCTGTAAGCTACCAAACCTAGGCACCCAGCCCACGAGGTCGTCCAATACGGAGTCGCCGCTCCCACGTGAGCTGACTCAGGCTTGCTATTTGCCTCAAAATAGAGATCGGCAAAGTCAAAAAAGACCTAGGCACAACGTAAGACCTAGGAACTTGACCCACGAGGTCATCCTCTACAGAATTGCCGCTCCCTCATGAGCTAGCACAAGAATGCTTGGGTATGTTGTGAGTTCGGGACATCCAGCCTATAAGTCGACAATCCCAAGGCAAGGTATGTCGCGAGTCCGGGACTTCCAGCCTATAGGCGGCCAAACCTAGGCACCCGGCCCACGAGGTCGTCCAATATAGAGTCACCGCTCCCACGTGAGCCGACTCAGGCTTCCTCTTTGCCTCAAAATAGAGATCGGCAATGCCGAAAAAGACCTAGGCACAACGTAAGACCTAGGCACCCGACCCACGAGGTCATCCTCTACGGAATCGCTGCTCCCTCACGAGCCAGCACAAGAATGCTTAGGTATGTCGTGAGTTCGGGACATCTGGGCTATAAGTCGACAATCCCAAGGCCAGGTATGTCGTGAGTCTGGGACTTCTAGCCTGTAAGCCGCCAAACCTAGGCACCCGACCCACCAGGTCATCCAATACGGAGACGCCGCTCCCACGTGAGCTGACTCAGGCCTCCTCTTTGCCTCAAAATAGAGATCGGCAATGTCGAAAAAGACCTAGGCACAACGTAAGACCTAGGCACCGGACCCACGAGGTCGTCCTCTACGGAATCGCCGCTCCCTCACGAGCCAGCACAAGAATGCTTAGGTATGTCGTGAGTCGGGGACATCTGGGCTATAAGTCGACAATCCCAAGGCTAGGTATGTCGCGAGTCCGGGACTTCTAGCCTGTAAGCCACCAAACCTAGGCACCCAGCCCACGAGGTCGTCTAATACAGAGTCGCCGCTCCCACGTGAGCTGACTCAGGCTTCCTCTTTGCCTCAAAACAGAGATCGACAATGCCGAAAAAGACCTAGGCACAACGTAAGACCTAGGCACCCGACCCACGAGGTCGTCCTCTACAGAATCACCTCTCCCTCGTGATCTAGCATAAGAATGCTTAGGTATGTCGTGAGTTTGGGACATCCAGCCTATAAGTTGACAATCCCAAGGCCAGGTATGTCACGAGTCTGGTACTTCCGGCCTGTAAGCCGCCAAACCTAGGCACCCGGCCCACGAGGTCATCCAATACAGAGTCGCCGTTCCCACGTGAGCCGACTCAGGCTTGCTCTTTGCCTCAAAATAGAGATCGATAATATCAAAAAAGACCTAGGCACAACGTAAGACCTAGGCACCTGACCCATGAGGTCATCCTCTACGGAATCGCCGCTCCCTCGCGAGCCAGCATAAGAATGCTTGGGTATGTCGCGAGTCCAGGACTTCCAGCGTACAATTCGACAGTCCCAAAGTAATGTACGTCGCGAGTCTGAGACATCCTGCCTATAAGTCGACAGCCCCAAAGTCACCAACCGTATGCGAGAGTCAAAATCTGTTAGTTCCAAACCCAGTTGCTCAAGCCAGGTCGTCTAACCCATCAAATCCTCCAAACCATGAAGCATAGCATAAGACACAAATCACAAGACAATAGAGTAGACAAAAAATTTTCATTCAATTCCTTCGAAAGAATACAAGTATTCAAGGTTGCCTATAAGCTATACAAATGCTAAGCTCCTAAAACCTAAGCTACTTAGTCAGCGTCAACTCCACTTGAAGAATCGTCGCCCGACGACTCTTCATCTTCTTCTTCACCTCTACCCTCACCTAGGTCGAAGCTGGCTCCCACCTCCTCATATCTCGAGAGGACTTTTATGTGGCCGGCTATGCTCGGTGGGTATTGAAGCCGACCGGGAATATACTTAAACTCAGCTGGGAGTTGCTTGACTATGAAGTCATTGCCCGCCTTGCAGGCCAGTGCGACCTCGACCTTGCCCAAAGTACTGCGGCAGAACTCCTTGATGATGGCGGGTCGATTCCTCTCCACTACGGTGGATTCGTAGTCGCTCGACTCTAACGACCTGATCCTTTCCTCGGCCTTGCTCAAGAACTCATTGAGTCAAGCACATTCTCCTTTAAGTCATCGGTTAGTAGCCTCCGCCTCTGAACACTGAGCCCTGGCATGCTGAGCAACCTGCTTCTCGAGCAGGACTTGTGCTACAGCCAAGTCCCACTTCCTATAAACTTCATCAGTTGACTCAGGCCGCTCACCTTCAGCCTGGAGTCATAGTCGGAGCTCCTCGATTTCGACCGACCTCTTGTCACTCAATGCCTTCAGGTCCGCGATCACCTAGTCAAGTAGCTCCACAGGATCACATGAAGACCCAGGTTGGGGATCGTCTTCAACATCTCTTTGTCTTCACGCAGGACGAACTGCTCTACCACCTTTGCTTAGGAGTAACCCGATCTGAGTACAGACGAGCGAATGTCCAAGTGTCCGTCCGGCTCAAACCGATGCCCTGCATCAGGTTCTTCCGCGTAATGGTCGGAGGGAGAGACCATCCCTATGAACACATTACTCACCCTGATCCAGTCCCCATCTGTGTGGGCAAAATTGTACTGGGATGGCCACCCCCCGGGGTGGGACCCATCTCCTGATCCCCGACTGGCTCCTTGCCTTGCCTATGGGGTGGCACCGCCTAAGAATTACTCACACCGCCGGCCGACCAGTTCTCAGGCACCCCACCAGTAACACTCCACCTACTTGGCGAGCTCGGGACCGCAGCCCCAAGCACAGAAGTGCCAACATCCTTTCGGTCAGCCTTGTCTTCAGCAGAGACCCACTGACGGTCGGACTCTTGACCCGAGTTAGACGAGTCGACCTCTACGAGAGGTGGTCCACCCATTCCTACCCGTCTTGACCCTCGAGGGCCACGACAGGTCTTCTTGTAGCGACAACCACCGGAGCTGATAACACCCTACGGCGTGACGCACCTAGCCACCTCTCCTCGACCGACAAGGACCTCCTCCCTCTTATCCCCCAAAGACACAATTTCCACTCGAGTCGGATCTTGTCACTGACGCTTCTCTGGGCGAGCCGCCTCTCCCTCAGAACCCTCCAAGGACTCTTCACTAGGTGGGGACTCTGTAGTAACCATTCTACAAACCCTCCCATAGAACGTTATGTTGTGAGCCCCCATCTCACTTGACTGACCCGCGAGGACCGACAAAATCCCATGAACGTGCAAAACAGAGTTGTCGAGTAGAGCTTACATGTCGCGCAGCCCTGTGTATTGGACAATCTGGTCTAATTCCCATCGTTCGGCCTCCGACAAAGGCTTTGGCTCCAAAGCCTCCCTCTTATCTCCGGCCACGTCGAACAGCCCAGACTGGCATCGTCCCCAGTGACCCAAATGAACCGGTGCTTCCACCCCTTGTGTGACTTTGGGAGCCTAAGGATAATCGTGAACTCCCCTGACATCTGAAGGTGATAATGTGTCATCTTAGGGACGATCAGGCTGACCAAATGACTCAGCACACTTAACTTGGGCCAAAGTCCTAACTAGTGGGCAATGACGACGAAGGCGACTAATATAGCTATGGAATTCGACTGCATTTGCATGGGAGACACTCCCAACTCCTCGAATACCGTTTGGAGAAACGGATGCAGTGGTTACCGAAGCCCACATTCTAGGTGTTTAATGTAGAGGGGAGCCCACTGATCCCCATGGCAGTACACCGGCGATGACTTCGCCGAAGCCTCCAACTTATACCCCCTCAGAATATCAAACTTCGAATAAAGAAAGCGCATCTACGCTTGAGTCACCTTCGAGCAAAACTTGTCAAGCTATCCTCAGTGATCAAAGTCCATCAGAAATCTTTGCTTCGCTTGTCAGAAGACCACCGGAGTTCTCTCTTGAGAAAGATGAAAGTAAAAGCTCTCCGCCGCCACTACTCTACATTTATACAAAGGCCCTATCTGCCTCATGTTTGTGCACGATCAACGGTCAGGATTAGGGCTCAAGCCCCGAGGCACCGCCTCAAAAAATAAAAAGATCATCTCATTCGTTCTAAAAAGGCCCACCACCAAGCCCAGAAGGCAAAACGCCGATGGTCTAGAAACTGCTTGCTGACATCAGCCATGTCCCATTGCAAGAACGTTCTAGCCTCTTCTTCAACTCATTCTCGACCAACCCGGGCCACCCTATTTGTTTCACTTGGACTCGTTTCCAACTGACTCCAAGTGAAAGGGGCCAACTGTTATGGTCATAACCACTAATAAGTAATTAAAAAGAGGAACATAGCATTAACTTAAATGAACACACTCGTCCACTTAGACACGAAAAAGCGATCAGTTGTCACCCTCTAACTATTCGGTCCTTGGACGATGCGAAAGGCTGTGATGGTCGCCCACTCGACCAACCCTTCGCCCTAGTGATCCTTGGACAACGCGGAAGGTGGTGATGGTCATCCACTCGACCAACCCTTCGCTCTAGCGATCCTTAGACGATGCGAAAGGCAGTGATGGTCGTCCACTCGACTAGCCCTTCGCCCTAGCGATCCATGGATGATGTGAGAGACGGTGACGGTCGTCCACTTTATCAAATCACCCTGAACGACTCGAGAAGCGATCCAAGCTGACCATTCAGCCTAAACTCCCCCCTCTCGTCGCTCGTGGTCCCTCCACCTAGACGATGGCTATCTGAAATCTACACCTGACAATCCATCACTATCACATTAAATGTGCTGACAACCCTCTTCACTCCTCCATTCCTCACGGTATTTAAGGTACCTCAGACCCATGCTACTGCAGACACCGCAAATTCCATCCCATTTATAGTGAATAGACAACACCAATTCTCGGTCCGCTCACAGCTTGACACCTATAAAGGCATGCTACTATGACAGGGACGTGCTACTATGGCCGGCACATACAAGAGCTGGCCCAATCGTCTCCCGACACGTGGAGAAGAGGGCTGACTCAGCTATAGTCTATTGAAAGATAAGAATGCCCCCCGAACCCTAGGTATAAATAGCAGTAAGAATAGTAAACTAAGTAAGTAATTTTATCTCAGTGAATTCTACTACACTTTTTTCTCCTTCTTCCATTACTGACTTGACTGTCGGAGAGACCACCAGAGATCCCAACTCCATCTCTTCCATAAGTACCCTCTTGTAGGCGAACCCCTAGACCGGAGCAACATCACCGGGCATTTAGAGAGAATGCGGACCCTACTCTATTAAAAACTAAACTCACACTGAGGTTAATGACTGTTTGATTACATACATCAACACATATTCTTGTGAGTCATTTGATCTTCGCGCTATTCTTATGTGGACGGTTAATGATTTTAGGCTTATGCTAATCTCCCTAGTTGGTCTATGAAAGGGACATTCGCTTGTCCTGTATGTGGTCCGAACTTTGAAGTTTTTAATTTACAGCACAGTCAAAAAATGTGTTATTGGTATAGGAGATGGTTACGAAAGGGACATAAATACAAGGGCAAAAAGTGAGCAAATAAGTTTGATTGTCAAGAAGAGAAAAGAGGGGAGCCGCATGAAATGACTGGAGATGAGATTGTAAACTTGTTTGAGGGATATCCTAAATTCAAGTTCGGAAAGAACTGATATATAAAAGAGGAAATTCTAGCTCCGAGACTCATTTCCATCATGAAGAGGGCACCAAAATGAAAGAGACAAGTGCAGAGTTTGAACGTCACACATGCTGAGGATTTGCCGACAGGATGGACAAAATTTAGTATATTCTTTCAGCTGCCTTACTAGCATAAGCTCAAACTCCAACATAACTTAGATGTAATGCATATTGAAAAGAATATATGTGATAACCTGTTGTCCACACTCTTATAGGATGCTAAGAAGTCAAAGGATGATTTAAGGGCTCAGGGAGACTTGAATGCATTGAACATTCGAAATGATCTGCAAGTACGAGAAGTCGTTGATGGCAAATTTGAGTTGCCTCCGTCTCGCATTACAATGTCAAAAGTTGAGATGCAGAGATTCTATGAGGTTCTTAAATCGGTGAAGTCACCAGATGGTTACTGCTCTAATATTTCAAATAGTGTCCAGGTGAAAGAGTGAAAACTTTTGGGATTTAAGACTCATGATTATCATATCCTTCTACAATAATTGATTCCAGTAGCACTCTGTAACAACATGGCCAATGATGAAGTTACAAAAGTTATGATTGAATTCTATGAATTTTTTAAAAAAGTTATGCCCTAAAGTTATCAATGTTGATGAATTTAAGGCACTAAAAGCCAAAATAAATGAAACCCTCTACAAAATTGAGATATTCTTTCCTCCATCATTTTTTACGGTCATGGTCTATTTACATAATTTACATTGCTTTACATTAACTCACAATAATATTTTTTTAGATATTTGGGTTTCTTGAAAAGCATAATGTGAAATCGAGCTCATCTTGAGGGTTCGATTGCTGACCGTTACGTGGTAAATGAATGTATGACATTTACCAATCGTTGTTTGCAAGGTGTTTATACGAAAAATAATTCACTAAACAGTAATAGAGATGGCACATTTCATGGAAGTACCAAGATGAACAAAGAATATTCTAGATT
>JBAKGM010079833.1:0-13126 GCA_037177215.1 Asparagus racemosus | reverse complement strand
TTGATAACGTATTTGGGCTTCTAAAATCAGTAGAAAATTAGAGAGTTGAGTCATTTGGGCTTTTATTCAGTATTTTCCCCATTAACCTGCAAATTAAGATAAAAACAGTTATTAGCATGGTATTTATTCATATAAAATGGATAATGAGGGTATTAATTTGTAATTAAAATGTGATAATCAGTCATCATTTGGGCAGCTCTTGTAGACGTCGAACCTGTTGTGGCCTCTTCCCACGAGTCCCCCTACATGCTACTTCTTGAAGGACCATGGGCTCTATCAGCTCCTGAATACTAATGCTGATAGCTCTGCATGGCGGTGACTTGTCAGCAAAGGCACCTGAGTCATCTTCATCTCCATCTGATCTGACTTTTGCCAAATCTTCTTGGAGTCTAGGTGCTCAAGTTTTGGATCCTCTCTTGGAAGCTTCTTTATACATCTTATTTCACACCAATTTTATTTACCTGGAAGTTTGGATTGGGAACATTCACCGCTCTGTATTACTTACAAAATCCTAACATCATATAATAGTTAGGAACATTGTAAGGCAATATGAATGTGGTGCCGGTGTCCCTAGCAGTGCAATGGTACCAAGCTCAGGCTCATCAACGAGGCTCTCAGAGTACAACAACCCAGTGCTCGGATTACCAACAAAGAGTTGGTCATATCCACTATCGTGAAAAACAACAGGATAAATAGGGCTCAATATAACATTTGGTCCTACTTAACCAAGCAACGAGGTGAAGGTGACCAAGTATGATGTTAACCAGCCAGTTGAAATAACCGCTACATTGGCAAGTGGACCCCTCCAAGTCAAGACCGTCTTCAAATTCATCCCCAAAGTTGGTGCCAGTAATTTTAGGGAAACAACTGTATAAATGGTAGTGACCTTTGTTCCATACAAATCAGCGGATCCCAGAAGCGTACCTAACCATCCACTTTAAGGACGTACTGCTGTAGCAATGCGACCCCTTCTTCACGTCTGGTGGCCGCAGACATGAGTGAAGAACAATGGAGTGTATACTACACTATCAAATAGATATACAACAGCTCCACCCTGGGATTTGGGACTTCTTCCCTCAGTAGCTACCATGCTGATTCAAGTATTCGGTTGACAACTCCCTTAACCCATGGTGAACAGCTGATCATGGCTAGAAGCAAAGCTAGATTAAACCCATGAGTAATCAAAATTGTAGGGTATAACACCTTGATGGAGATACAATCATTCGGATGAGAGGGAACTATACATCCTTTTAACCAGATCAAAAGGAACCCCGCAAGTAGAGCTTGAGTAGAGATAAGCTCTTTAGCTTGATGGTGGAAGATTTTGAACGTGTCCCCTACATGGAATCCACACTTGTCTGATGTAGTAATATGAAGTACAAAACCATGCTTGAAAATTCTCTTTTCCACTTCAAGCCTGGTACTTAGAGGAATAGGCTCCATGTTGCTCTTCTTGCTCACATTTTTGAATAGATATTTTACCCAAGACACGCAAGCAACGTGATGGTTGTGAGCAACATTGGCAACAATTTGGTGGCCAACATGAACATAGTGGACCATATAACTCATTGGTAGGCAAGAATTCCTCGTATACCCACTCTCCCATTGGCAATCAAGATACCACAAACAACTCGTGCAGAGCTATTCCAGTCTCCCTTGTCAGAGTGAAGAAAGTGTTACTGTCAACATTATACAGCTCGAGAATGCTATATAATATCGATGCACATATCTCAATGCCATATTAAGAAGCTCTTACTGCAGAGTACGGCTCGAACTCCATTAGTCTTTCTCCAAAGGTGGTCAAGGTGAAATAAATCAACCGCGCCCACCACTTTGAGTCAATTGATCGAATCCATCCGGGAAATCTAGCATCCTCCTTTAGATACTACCCATTGATGTTGGTAAACTGGTTGCCGAGCAAATTCAGAATCACAGGAACTTCATTAGCAGGGGCGTCTCCTATAATAGAACTAGGACGGAGACTCATGATGCTAAGGCAAAAGTGCCCCTCCTGTCAAATACTGCCTTCATGCTTCAGGCTTCCCACCATCATACTATCCTCCCTTTGGATGATTGGGAATTGCATCACATGAGAGACCGTGAGATGCTATAGGAACATGAATGGTACATGTCGTTCCATTGCTAGCCAATAGAACCATCGTTCTCCCTAGGCATAGTACCAGTGTTCCCTCTCCTACTTGAACATGGTAATACCCCCCAAGTTACCCTCTCCTACTTAAAAATGGCAGTACCCCCTGGGTTGCTATCACCAAATAGAAACTATGGTTTCCCTGGTTAGTCACTTTTCAAGATGGAGAACTCAGCATCTGTGATAAGTTCTCTTAGAGTGGTAGCCCTCCCATGACGAATCGCATCAATTTATTTTTGACTATTTTCCTTAAAGAATAGAGGAATAGTTCCCCTGAAAACATACAACGTCAGGGAACCCTGAGTTCTATGCCCAAAATGGTATGACAACTAACGGGTGTAATTGGTAGAGGAACTACACAAAGAAAAGAAAATGAGTTAGAAGACTGGTTGGAAGACTCAGCTTCAAAAGTGATTAAGTGTTGAGCTCATAGGCGGAGCTCACGCACTAGATTTGCTTGAGCGATGCTCACTCATGAGCAAAGTTTGCCCATCACTAAGCTCCAGAAGATTTGGTTAAGCGTCCACAAGTCTAGGTAAAACTTGCCCCAACAACGAAAAATCTCAACACAGTGGCAAGACTCACTCAAAAGACTAGGTGGACAAATATAACGAACTTCACTTAGACAAAGTTTGCCTGGAAGCCCAATACGCTAGAACACTGAACTTTGCCTAAGGAGCAAAGTTCATCATGTGAAGCGCCATTGATGGAGACTATCAAATCCCCGCCATCACTGGCGAAGCCAAGAATTAAGACCAAGTATGGTCATTGAAGCATTGTCGTCAATGGTGAAACTAACCCAGGTGCTTTGATGTACTATTTGAGCCCAATAGGGACTATCTTAACAAACAAAAATCCCCACCAATGACTCCAAGGCCGAGGAAGGAGATGGGTGTTGTATTTTTCCTAACGCCATTTTTAACTGCGACGATGTGCGGTGGTAGTTGGTTGAAGAGGGCTACCGGCGGTCTACTTTCCCTTGAAGAGTAGGTGATAGGGAGCCATTGAAATCAAGGATGTCTTGAGACTAAGGGCTTTGAAGATTTTGAAGGGTCTAGGGTTTAGTGGCAAAGTGAAAAGAGAAGAAGATGAATAGTCTATTTACAGACTTTCGGCGAGCTTTGACTAGATATCTCACCCTGGTCTTTGCCCAAGAATCACCAAAGAGTGATCTCCACCTCAAATTAAGGTACAGAAGTCAGACATTTGAAATGTCAAATTATTTGAGCAAGTTTTGCTGACTAGTCTAGCGAACTTCACCCGAACGCCTAATGAACTTTGCTAACCGACCTAGCAAACTTGGCCTAGGCCTGAAAATTTAGCGAACTTCATCTAATTTATGCAAGGACTTCACTTGGTGAAATGCCAGAAGCACATCATGCACAGATCAAACATATGGAAGAAGACAAAAATTATAATTTTTTCATTTATCATAAAGGTTGCATACAAGCGAGTTTCAGACTCTTGAAACTACAAGGATAGTGAGAATTTATTTTCAACCTCAACAACAGTCAAGGAGAAACGCAAAGCAAGAATAGGTCCTATTCCTCTAATTTATTTGACGGTTGAGGAACATAAAGGAGCTACACTAAATCGATGAGCTCTTGTTCCCCAAATCGAATGAAGATTGGGGAACAAAGCCTAGTCACACAAGAAAAATTTGGTGTCAAGATCGAGAAAACTGAAACATGTCTAATTACATTCTAGGTCCGCACTTAGTCACACAAGAAAAATTTGGTGTCAAGATCGAGAAAACTGAAACATGTCTAATTACATTCTAGGTCCGCACTTGCGAGACCTAATCACTTTCGAAGTTTTAGCTTGTGGAAATCCATGAGCCTTTCTTCAAATGCCATCTCTGCCTCCGAATAGCCCTTTGTAGAGCATGATACTCGAAGCTCCATGTGTCCCTATCACAGATCACGTCACAACATGCTTTTGACTTGTTCTCAAGAGTTTTCTCGAGCGTAGCCTTTTCAGCCTGAAGAAAATCCACCAACTGGCGGAGAATATGGATTTCCTCCAAAGAATTGCCCTTTACTTGGGCTAACCCCCATTGGAGCCGATTGATCTTAGCTCCTCTATCAAAGAATATCTTCGGTTGGGTTGGAGAAGACTTAAACATGGAGAAAATGAGATGAGAGAGGATGAGAATGGAAGGGGCTATTTATAAGCTTTCCAAATCCTACTTTCCAAAATCACTTTTTAGGGGAAGTGATTGGACCAAACACAGAGGTAAAAAGATAGCCTAAATCATAAGGTGTTCAGTAAATCTTACCAAATATTTGACCCCAAAGAGAGATCCCAAATGCAAGTTAAACTGTAGATCTAGAGGCAATAGTCTTGGCGACCCTCACCAATCAGCAATCTTCACAACTTTGCCAAACTCATAGATAAGTGAGTATCGCTTAATAGAAGCTGTTCCCTTAAGCTTTGGCTCAATTTAAGAGCAAGCAAGCTTCGTTCCAAACATAGATTGGATGAAGGAAAATGTTACTAAGCTTCTGATCAAAATAAATCTATGATGAAGGAAGCTACGTTGAATAATACACCTCTGGCAACCAAAGTAGTCAAATGAAGACAAGTTTCAATCAAAGTAGATGACTCAAGTAACGTTCAACAGTACACCTCTAGCTATTACCCAAGGTGTTTCGATCCCTGTTACAAGCTAAAAGAAGGATCTCAAAATGTTGGGGAGGAGAGTGGGGGATCTTGTAGACGATTAAAAATGTACTCCACCCTGGATCAACATTCAGGTTATGTCCAAGAAGTGAATGTCCTTGGGCTAAACATTTCATGTGGGCCAAAGCGCAAGCCCATGATAAAGCCTATGCAAATAATAGCCAAGTTTGCTCAAGTCACAGGTGAACTTCTCCTAAAAGATCCATGCGGGCCACGTCATCCACCCTCCAAGGGAAGTGGGTTGCCCATGTTCTAGTGAAGTTCACTAGAGTGAACTTTGCCCAAATACTATTCAGCAAGCTTCGCCCAAAGTTGCTCAGCAAGCTTCTCCTTTGACCATTATAGGTGAATCTCGCTGTTGACCATTTCAAAACATATTTTGATGGAAACAGTAGAGGAGGAGAGATTGCTTAATTTTGGGCATCTTGGATTTTAACAATATTGGTAGCTAGTTTCTCTTCATCTAAAGAAGACTTTGACATCTTCAAAAGAGCTTTGGTAACTGTCAATCAGTAGAAGACTTAATGCTTTAGTCGGATTGTCAACGGAGTATAAGAACAATGCTGCATCGGCACATAGAAAAGAGCCCAACTAATATAAAATTTTGTTATTTCTTGTCGTTTCTTTTGAATTGTAATTTGTGTTAATTGTAATTGAAAAAAATCTGAAACACTTCCTGAGTCATTTTATAGCTTCACATCATCAGCATTCTTCAACGAGTATCGTGTTACATATGTCATACTAAAGCTTGGATTGGACTGTTAGCATGGATAGTATCTTAGTGATCGTGAATCAAGAATTTAAGATGTATCTGATAGCACCCTCTACATGGAAGGTAGTAAGCCAATCCCACACCTTTCATGCCACCATAGATTTTCATTGAAGAGTCATTAGTTTTAGTTTGCCTGAGCACACACCTTTTGAGTTCATGGGTGGTAGTTAGACTTTGGATCCACCAGAGTATCAAGATGTAGCTACTAGAATTCTTGCTACAATGAAGGCAGAGAAGTCTATAGTGAATAGACCTATTCAACCCGTGGTTAGGGAGTTTGAGAATGTCTTTCTTGCGGAGTTGCTGGGATTACCACCACCCTGTAATAAAGAGTTTTCCATTGACATAGTTCCAGGCATTTCACCTATATCCAAAACCAGCATAGGAGATGGCTGTAAAGGAGTTCGAAGAACTCAAGGAGTAGTTGGAGGACTAACAAAGGAATGGATTCATTCGTCCCAATTATTTGCCATGGGAAACACATGTTTTAGTGGTAAGGAAGAAGGATGAGAGTGAATGTATGTGTATAGACTATCGAGAGGTTAACCTCGTGACTATCAAATAAGCAACCAATCCCTTGAATCATTATCTGTTTAAAAAATTAGGAGAAGGTACCGCATACTCTAAGTTAGATCTGAGGCCTGGGCATCATCAGCTCTGAGTGAAGAAGGAGGATGTAGATGGTCAAAATGTATTTTTACTTAGGCTGATGACCAGTTCGTATCCAAAGAGTGAATGCCCATAGGCTAAACACTCCGAATGGGCCCAAAGTTAAGTCCACGACAAGATTATAGTGAAGCTCGCCCACCGAGACTCGTTCAGGGTCGAATTCTGTGCTACATTCGAACGTATTGGCGAAGCTCAACAATGAGCTCTGCCAACTTCAGCAAAGTGGACCAAGTCTTCCATTTCCGGAGAAGGCACCCCCACGTTCGAGCGACCTTTGCCTACAACCATAGTGAACTTCGCCAATACCTTCTGCAAACCTCGCCAGAACCACAAAATTTGCCCAAATAGCAGTTTCAGAGCTATTTTTAGGGGATAACTACCACCACTATCTCCTGTTTTAATGGCCACTAACCCACATCCTAAGGAGGTCATTAACTCTCTCTTTTAGCCTGTAAAAGGGAGGAAATAATTTATTCAAGAGAGCACGTGGAGAGAGCTAAGTGACACATACGCGTATACAGAGGAGTTTCATAAAGAGACGGCTGAGCTACCTTCTAAGTGACTCGACCCTTGTCAACAGCAAAAGATTCATGAGTCTTGATTCAGTTTATCAACAGAGTACAAGATTAACGCTCCACCGGCACACAGAAATAAACCCCTAGGAAATATAAATTTTTTCCTTTGTTTCATCATTGTCCCTAAATTGTAATCTGAGTTAATTGCAATAGAAAAAGGCTAGAAACAGGATGGTGACTCTACTAGGGACTTCCTTCTCAATCGATGAGAAGATCGTGTCGCAAACTGACACTCAGACCCTAGGGTCTTTTGCTAAAACTTTGGTCATTGAATTTGACCAAGCTTAGTTCAAGGAATCTATTTCCAAGAACAAAATCTCATCAGCTGCATGCAGTTGTCATAGAATTCACCGCAGAGGGAACATCAGGTCCAATGTGACCCCCGCGTATGTGAATACTACCCTCGCTGAGGAAGGTTCGAGCCTAGTTAAAAGCCGAACGAACTTCACTAAAGGCGGAGGAAGTCTGACTTTCGCCCAGAGTGAAGATCAAGATGTTAACAAATCTAATCTCGGGCGTCAGCCTCCTATGACTTCTGCCTCGAACAAAAATCAAGATGTTAATATATCTGATCTTGGTCTCCAGTCATCAACTCCTCTAGGAGTTCAATTTAAAGTGTCTTGTGATGCTCGCTATGCTTCCTCATTAGAAGGCAAGAAGGGGGTAACCCCTCATCAAAATTCTCTCAAAGGAAGAAAATTCTCACTAGCTAAGTATTTGGCCAATGTCATCGTAAGCGACGTTTGAATTCAACCAAAGCTAGCGAGGTTGGCACTAATGTTGATCTCCGAGAATTTATAACTCTAAAGAAAACTCGCCAATGTCTGTATTACACGACCCTCAATGAAGTAATCTCAGTAGTCCAAGAAGGTTGTCAATGCAAACAGTCAGTTTTCAACCGTCTCGGTCCTGTTCTTGAGCCTTCAGAAGCTTGATCCAAGCAACGATGACGTGCCCGATGAAATAAAACCCAATTCTTCCTTGTCAACATGACGAGTGTAACTTTTGAAGATGATGAGGAGAACACGGATAGCTCTCCTGATCTAGTGTATTCTCCCGACATCCGGTCTATATTTCTAGAAGCTGAAGGAGTGTTTCGCAACACTAAGCTAAGGAAGAAATCGGCAATTCCTTTTAACTACTCTTCCATACAATCACCGCAGTCCTTAAATCAACCCACCACTAGCGATGCTACCTCGGCCTTAGCATCAAAACCAACCCCTAGTTCGAGTCAAGGACAAAGATGGGAAGTGAATGCAACAGACCGAAAGGATCTTCTAGCTCAAATGGCAATCCAGAAGAAAGAGGTCAACAATCGGATTGAGCATTTAGAAAGGATGATTGAGCAACTCTTAACCAACCCTTGTCCACAAGCAAGCTCTTCAAAAGGGAAAAGGCCAATTGGCGAAAACCCTAATGAAGGAGATCAAGAACACTAGAGCGACATAGATTCCAAACATGCAATGTCAGAAATGACGATACTCGCGAAACCAAGTAAGGAAGCGAAGGCCCTAGAAGATATTCAGAAGCAGCTCGACGTTCTCACTCAGCGAACAGAGCTTAAGAAAGTAGGGATTATTTGTCCATATCCCATCGACTAGGATATGGTTCCCTATCCGATGAAGTTCAAGCCACCTACGTTACATGCATTTGATGACAAAGGATCTCCAAATCAACACATCTACTACTTCCACCAACAAACAGGGAATGTAGTGGGTAATGACACCATCAAAGCACGTCTCTTTGTGGGCAGATTTAGAATCCAAGTTCCTTTCGCAATTTCACGAGGAACAATCTGATGTCACCATGGCTAAGCTCCTTTTTAAGAAACAAAGCGGGAATGAGACGGTCCGAGAATACAACGAATGATACCGCAACTTGACATTACGATGTCAAGATATGCCCCTACCAATGTTGCTACAAACTTGCTGGCACAACTTTCTAGCAAAGATTGAAGCTCACATGGGTGCCGTTACTGCCCATCTTTTGAAAGATTTGATGGAACAAGCTGAGATAGCTGAAAAGTCATCAGAGCATTTCAACAAGTTTGAGCCCCTCTCCAATTTCAAAGGTAACAAGGGTAAGCCAGGACAGACGTTGCAGCCAAAAGCTAAGGAGACTTTTGCAGTGGGAGGCCAGAATTCAAACAACAACTCGCAGAAAGAATCAAGAAGAAATTCCCAGTGCAATTATTCGTTCAAGGATGAACATACAGTTGCTATTTTCCATGTTCTCAACAAGGAGAATCATTTGAAGCTCCCTGAAGCTCAACGCCCTGAAGAGATTGAAAAGACTAGCGACCCTAATTATTGCTTCTATCATAGAATGTTGGAACATCTGACAAAGAACTGTTATATCGTCAAGGATAAGATTCAGTTGCTCGTTGAGTGTGGAATTCTTAAGCTCAAACCTGAGCAGAAGAAGGTCGTCACAAATATGGTAACCGTCCAATTTGGTTCTATGCTAAAAATCCAAGCTCAAAATGGTGTTATCCCCATTTCTGCTACAAGGATGGAAATTATCAACCATGATTGCTCGAATCAACGAGACCGAGGCCTGATCCCTCTCACTGCTAAGAAGGGGGAAATCATGTGGGTGCATCTGGACCTCGTTCAAGATGAAGATTAGACTCGTCCAAGTCCAAATCTAAAACGAAGACTTGCCATACCATCTCCGCAATCATGGAAGAAGAATCTATGCATGCCACTTCACTTACTGACTCGGTTGGAGACAAAATAGTTTTAACATGGACAAGATCTGGTAAGGATTACTTAAGGGATTATAATCAGTTGGGAACATCTAAGCAACCCGAATTGGCCAAGTAAAAAGAGGCTCGATTCGACAACGCCATGCAGCGTCCTCCAAATGATCCCAAGGCCCCGTTCAAATACGACATCATCGCCCAGCTCTCTAACATCCCAGCTCGCATCACTTTGCACGAACTTTTACGTTTGTCAAAGGATACGAGGGAAGCTTTGAGGGAAGCCTTAGATGATAATGAAGCATTTCTCACTCACGTGACTGAACTTCCTCACAACAAAGGTCCAGAGTAATGCTATCAATGCCAACAGCGAACGCCTTGCATTACCTTCACTCCAGAAGACATGCTTGTCAAGGACCATCATCACATTCGACCCCTTTACTACACTGGATATATAGGGTCAACAAAGGTTGAGAGGATCCATATCGATCCAGGCTCCGTAGTGAGCATTATTCCACAGAGGCTCTTGAGCCTTTTAGGGATTCCTTCCCATAAGCTATCAAGGACCAGCGCCACCATCCTCGGCTTTAACTCTAGTAGTAGCTGTTCCCTTTGAAAAATTTGACCCAATTGTCAATTAGGAGATTTAAAGACGGAAGTAACTTGCTACGTCATCGATGTTGAAATGTCCTACAATCTTCTGCTAGGACATCCTTGGATCCACTCTAATATGATCATCCCCTCAACTCCTCATCAATGCTTTAAATACATTGATAAACAGGGAATCCAACAAAGGGTTGATGCTAAAAAATGACCTTTGTGTCAACCAGTCTGCCGAAGATCAAGGCGTTTGGACCTTTAATGAAGAACAGTTTGCTTATGACTATTCTTCAGATTCTGAGTCTGAGAACTTAAGAGTCGAAACTTTGATGGCTAAGCTAACTTCTGAACCAACACTACAAATGCCAATGCGTGAATTGCATTCAACTTGCAAGCAATTGGATAATTCACAGGATGCCATCCTTATAGTACAGCCTAAGGGGAACATCCAGAATGCGATCATCTTTGGAAAAGTGAAGGCTCGATCTCTATTATCAAATTCCGATGTAGAAGCTGAGAAGGAGCCATAATTTGCTCGATAAAGCAATCTCAATAGATTATGGCAAAGGTGGGATACGACCTTACTGCAAAACAAGAGTTGAATTTCAATAAGGATTGCGAGTCCATTTGATCCCCTTTACACCAGAAGGTGAAGTACTTGATTATTATAACCGAACTAAACGTGGGCCTGGTTACATCTCCCTAGAAGCTGAACCACATATCGAGCAAGCATTCAGTGATTCTAGTTCTTTAGATACGTCCGATTAGGACTCTGACATCGGCATTGGTGCCTTATTCACAGTCAATATGGCCTCCTACAACCTGACTGGTGATCTTGATGAGTTTGAAGTATTCGAAGACCTTGAAGACGATCCATGGATGAGACAGCTTGAAAAGTAATGGGAGTCACACTTTGAAGCCAGCGAACCGCCTACCGAAGATAATGTATTCAAATTAACATTGGCAGCGATAACAACCCCAAGCTGATCTTCATCAGTGAAAGTTTATCATCCACTGAGAAGGAAGAACTCATGGTTTCCTTCAAGAATTCATTGATGTATTCACCTAGAGTTATGAAGACGTGCCGGGTCTAGACCCTAACGTGGCTGTGCATTTGCTCAACATCAACCCCAATCTCAAACCACTCAAACAACAATAACGACGCTTCTACATTGAATTAATGAAGCAAATCAAAAAGGAAATCCACAAACTCATTCAATGTGGATTCATCCATGAGGAACAACATCCTAATTGGGTAGTCAACATTGTGGTGGTGATGAAGAAGATCGGCAAAATCCGGATCTGCATTGACTTCTTAGATCTCAACCTTGCCTGTCTAAAAGATGAGTTCCCTCTCACCATCATGGATGTCATGGTTGATAACACATGCGAGCTTGAGAGAATGTCTTTTATGGACCGATTTTTTAGATACAATCAGATCAAAATGCATTCAGACGTTAAAAAGCAAACGACTTTCAGAACACCGCTAGGAGTATTTTTTATACAGTAATGCCCTTTGGTTTGAAGAATGCCGGAGCTACTTATCAGCGCGCGATGAACATGATTTTGCGTGAACAATTTCGCAAGACAGTCGAGTGCTATATTGATGACCTCGCGATCAAAAGTTGTCACAAGCAAGACCATATTAGTGACTTGAGAACGATATTCGAAATCATGCATAAACACCAGCTCAAGATGAATTCGACTAAATCCTTTCTAGGGGTATCATCAGGGAAATTCCTTAGATTTATCATCACATCTAAAAGAATACATGTCGACCCTGAGAAAGTAAAAGCAATTCAAGAGATTCCACCTCCAAGGAATCTCAAAGAACTCAAAGGCTTACAAGAATGATTAGCCTACATCTGAAGCTTCATTGCCAACCTGTCTGGGAAATGTCGACCATTTCAAAGACTCATAAAGAAAGATATTTCATTCACCTGGGATGACACCTGTCAGGATGCTTTTAATGAGATCAAGCAGTATCTCACAAAGCCACTGGTCTTAGTCGCACCAAAATTAGACAAACCATTCCTGATTTATGTCAGGGCAATGGACCATTTCCTGGGAGTGCTTCTCACTCAAAAGAAGAATGATAGCCACGAGCAAGCCATTTACTATCTCAGTCAGACAATTGTAGGCGTTGAACATCGGTACAATCCAGTTGAGCAGGAATGTTTGGCATTAGTCTTTTCCATTCAGAAGATGCGACACTATCTCACTGACTAATCTATTCATGTCATCTCAAGAGTTAATCCTCTACAGATACTCATGACGAAGCCTGGATCACTAAATTGTAGGCTAGAAAAATGGGTGATACTCCTCTCGCAATACGACGTGACGTTTGTACCACAGAAAGGAGTCAAAGGTTAAGCGATTGCCGACACTTTCTGGCAGAGTATCCCATTCCAGAATCTTCTAAACTCTACGAGGACATTCCAGACAAAGTTCTCAAGTCAAATGTTGTCTCAGAGAACCAAATATGACAATTATACTTTGATGGTGCATCAAGACGTAACCACAAGGGAGTGACCGTTGCAGGAGCGGGGGCAGTGCTAATCGACCCTCATGGACGTGTCCTCCCTTGGGCTTATTCATTAACCGAGCCATGCTATAACAATGCAGCTGAGTATAACGCTCTTATAATTGGCTTACAACATGGGGGTCAAATATCTCGAAGCCCACGACAATTTCAAATTGGTCATAAATCAGATCAAAGGGGAATACGAGGTCCATCGCAATGACCTCATACCCTATCACGAAGCAGCAATGAAGCTTGCACAATCTTTCAAAGGCTTCTACATCAGTTATGTACTCACCTCGGGAATACCCATGCAGAGGCTTTAGCATCTCTAGCAGCTACACTTGCTTTTTCGCCTAAGAGCATTAGGTGCATCACAGTGGCTAGCCACCAACTATGTTCACCGAAGCATATTCTTGAAGCTAACAGAGTGCACGTCATGAATACCCACTTCAAA
>JBAKGM010079813.1:0-13126 GCA_037177215.1 Asparagus racemosus | reverse complement strand
ATTCTGACGTCAGTCTTGGTGAGGTCTTCAAGGGTCTGATGTCGAATATGACTACAGCTGACCCCACCATGATGGAGAACGATGAAGAGATGCCAACATGGAAAACTAGTGGATTCATCACCTCAATATGCAGTATGGGAACCAGTTTGAGCAAAGAGAACCTCCAACCGAAGACATAATCGTTCAAGTCAATATGGGCGACGAAGCTAATCTGAAGCCTATATTCATGAGCGGTAGTCTTCCCCCAAACGAAAAAGAAGACTTGATTGCTCTTTTTAAGGAATATATTGATGTGTTCGCTTGGAACTACGAAGATATGCCAGGGCTCAACCCGAATGTGGCGACCCACTGCCTCAATATCAAACCAGATGCCAAACCTATCAAGCAACAGCAAAGACAGTTTCATCTGCAGATTATGGAGGTGATTGTTGTGGAAGTAAAGAAGCTTATAGAGTCAGGATTCATCAAGGAAATACAGCATCTAGAGTGGGTGGAAAACATCGTCCTGGTCTTGAAAAAGAATGGGACGATCAGAATCTGTGTCGATTACAAAGACCTGAACGTCGCATGCCCAAAGGATGCCTTTCCCCTTCCAATCACTGATGTCATCATTGATAATACATGTGAGTTTGAGAGAATGTCCTTCATGGATGGCTTTTTGGGTTATAATTAGATCAAGATGCACCCGGGCGATGTGAAACACACGGTGTTCAGGACTCCTCTTGGCATTTTCTGCTATACAGTCATGTCGTTCGGTCTGAAGAACGTGGGTGCCATGTACCAGCGAGCAATGACAAAGTTTTTTAGGAACACCTCTAGAAAATAGTCGAATGCTATGTTGATGACTTGGTTGTGAAGAGCTGCGACAAAAAAGAACACATCAAAGACTTGAGGATGGTGTTTGAACTCATGCGAGCTCATCAGCTGAAGATGAACCCTGCTAAGTCTTTCCTCAGAATGTCCAGCGATAAATTCCTTAGATTCGTTGTCACTGATAAGGGCATTCACGTTGACCCTGATAAAGTGAAAGTGATACAAGAGCTGCAACCCCTGAAAAATCTAAGAGAACTTAGAGGGTTATAGGGGCAATTAGCGTATATCCGACGGTTCATCTCGAATCTCTCCGGAAAGTGTCAGCCATTCTCCAAGTTGAACAAGAAAGGTATGTCATTTGTTTGGGACGACACTTGTTAGAAGGCATTCAAGGATATCAAAGCGTATCTGGTGAATCCTCCTATTTTCGTTGAATCGCAGTCGGGTAAACTATTTTTGATTTATACCAAGGCGACGAACTACACGTTAAGCGCTTTACTTGCGTAAGACGATGACGGCGGTTACGAACAGGCAGTGTATTACCTGAGCTGAACTTTAGTGGGTGCTGAATCTCACTATTCAATGCTCGAGAAGCAGTGCCATGCGTTAGTGTTCGCAATTCAGAAGATGCGGCACCATTTAGTCGGACAGACGATTTATGTTATCTCCAACGTAAATCCAGTCTAGATATTCATGATGCAACCAGCCTCCATGAGTTGGCGTTTGGTAAAATGGGCCCTGCTCCTATCCTAATATGACTTGCACTTCAAGCAGCAGAAGTCAGTCAAAGGACAAGCGATTTGTGATCTTTTTGCAGCAAACCTGATGACGGATGTAATCGAATTATACGACGACTTTCCAGATGAAGCTCACAAAGTCAACACTACGTCGCATCAACAAATATAGTGATTGTATTTTGATAGAGCTTCTCGAGCAACCAGTGTGGTGAGTACCCCCAGATGTTCTAAGATTTCTACCGGAGTTAGAGTGGTCTTAGTTTTCCCAGGGAAGCATGTGATGCCTCAGGCTTATTCGCTAACCGAGCCGTGTTCCAATAATATGGCTGAATACAACGCGTTGCTTATTGGACTCAGTTTTGCCAAAGAGCTGGGGGTCGAATATCTCGAAGCCTTCACAGATTCCCAACTCATAGTCAGATAGATCTGTGGGGACTATGAAGTTAGGAATCAGGATCTAATTCCATATCACCAGGTGGCCGTTGAGATGGCAAACTTGTTCAAAGAATTTTTCATCGAGTATATTCCTCACCTCCAGAATGCATACGCGGATGCATTAGTAGCATTGGCAGTATCGTTAGTGCAACCTCCCAAGACTGAACAACTAGTCACGGTCAAAACTCATCAACTATTTGTGCTGATATATGATGAGGAAAAGAAAGACAAGGGGTGGCTACCAAAAAAGTATACACAACACAAGTCAAATTGGAACCCCGAGATTAGTGTTTCCTTATAATCGACTACGTCCTGTATGGTATTTTGCCAGAGGACACGAAGGGGAGGGAATCAATTCAACAAAGAGTGCCAAGGTTCTTCTATGATGTAGAGACCAAGATATTATATCGTCCTGGGTACGATGGCTTGCTGCTCTGGTGCCTTTCAAACAAGGAAGCGGAAGAAGTCCTTCAGGAAGCACATGGAGGAGAATGTGGCGCGCACCATCCTGGTCCCAAACTCTATGAATGTATCAAGAGAATGGGATATTTCTAGCTAACGATGATCAATGACGCAATTGAGTACACTCGAAAGTGTCATGCATGTCAAATTCACGCTAACTACATGCATCAACCTCCGGAGCAATTGCATCCTTCAACTACATCCTGGCCGTTCGAGACATGGGGAATGGACATTGTAAGTCCTATTTTTCCTCAGTCAGTTAAAGGTGATTGATTCATTCTCGCAATTACTGACTATTTCTCCAAGTGGGCTGAAGCAATCCCTCTTAATGAAGTGAAGACAAACAATGTCATCAGATTCATCAAGCACTATGTCATCTACCATTACGGCGTGCCGAGATGGATCGTACATGACAACGGTCCTCAATTCATCAGCAATGCCTTCATTAGGTTTTGCAAGAAATTCAAGATTCAAGACATCTCATCAACGGCTTATAATCTGGCTACAAACATATTAGCTGAGGCGTTCAACAAGACAATTATCAAGATATTGTCAAAACTCTTGAAGACCAACAAGCGAGATTGGGATGATAAGCTTAGAGAAGCACTTTGGGCATATCGCACCACCATATGCACACCGATCAGAGCTACCCCTTACTCTCTGGTCTATGGATGTGAAGCAGTTCTTTCGCTAGAAGTCCAAACAACTGAGATGACGATGGAGGAACAACATCAGAAGTGCCTCGAAGAGCTCGAGATGTTGGATGAAAAGCGCCTGGGCGCTCAACAACACATTGAGTTCTACCAAGCTAGGATGTCAAGAGCATTCAATAAGAAAGTATGACAAAAGAGCTTCAAGGAGAGAGATTTGGTCATCGCTGCTCGGCGATCGATAATTCTCGATTCCAAGAAGAAAGGTAAATTTGAACCCAAATGGGAAGGACCGTTCGTAATAGAGATAGTCTATTCGAACGGTGCATATTGCCTGATTACTCAAAATGGTGACAAGCAATTGATGCCGATAAATAGAAAGTTCCTGAAAAAAGACTATGCTTAGTATATTTGGCATAAACCATTTTGACGGGACGTTCCTCGTGGAATATTTCATCTAGTGTTCTCGAGGATAACCCTGAATTTGTCTTCCACTGTAAATTCCCTCACCGATCAAATTCATTGACAGTGGGTCCACAAAAAATTTTCTTAGTCCAATCCACCAGCAAAATCCCCTCTTTATTCCTTCTATGAACAAGAGGTCTACTTAAAATTTCCCTCATGTCAGAGATAGAATATAAAATCCTTCATCTTCAAGTGTAGGACCCCCTTCATGATAAACAGAAGGGTTCCATCCTTTCCTCTTCGGTCACGCCTCCCCAAGGTTAGGGCTGAAGTAGACTTTCATCTCGATAAACAAGAAACTCATTCCAGATCAGGTAACAAAATGTGAAAGTTATCTAAATCTTTTCAATTCTCAGAGTGGAGATCCCACTCTTAGTTTCACCTTTCAAGATTCTTGAAATGGAGATCCCACTTTAGTTTCTTTCATGAGCAAGAGATAGGAGACAAGATCCTTCTCCTCTTGTTTCGACTTCATCCTTACTCGAAGATAGGAGACAAGATCCTCCTTCCTCTCCACAAGCAAGAGATAGGAGACAAGATCCTCCTTCTTTTGTTTCGACTTTATCCTTGCCTGGAGATAGAAGACAAGATCCTTCTTCCTCTCCACGAGTAAGAGATAGAAGACAAGATCCTCCTTCTCTTATTTCAATTTTGTTTTCACCAAGAGATAGAAGGCAAGATCCTCCTTCTTTTATTTCGACTTCATCCTTACCCAGAGATAGGAGACAAGATCCTCCTTCCTCTCCATGAGCAAGAGATAGGGGACAAGATCCTCCTTCTCTTGTTTTGACTTCATCCTTACCTAGAGATAGGAGACAAGATCCTCCTTCCTCTCCACGAGTAAGAGATAGGAGACAAGATCCTTCTTCTCTTGTTTTGACTTCATCCTTACCCGGAGATAGGAGACAAGATCCTTCTTCTCTTGTTTCGACTTCATCCTTACCCGGAGATAGGAGACAAGATCCTCCTTCCTCCCCACGAGCAAGAGATAGGAGACAAGATCCTCCTTCTTTTATTTTGACTTCATCCTTACCCGGAGATAGGAGACAATATCCTCCTTCCTCTCCACGAGCAAGTGATAGGAGATAAGATCCTCCTTCTCTTGTTTCGAGTTTATCTTTATCCAGAGATAGGATACGAAATCCTTCCTCTCCGCCATCGGGATAAGTCGACGCCTCGCACGCATTGCTGGTTTAGTCTTTTTCCACCAAGTTCAATTCTGAGGAATTTTATCCCAAAGTCTAAGAAGGGATAAAGCCAACGCCTAATACGCGTTGCCGGTTAATTCTTAGTCGTAAAAAGAACAAATGCTAACATATTCAAAAGTGTGATGGGTAGTTATTAATAACACTAAAATCCACACCTTACACGCGTGGGGAATTTTATTCTGAATCCTAGGAAGGAATAAGTCAACACTTAACACGTGTTGCCAGTTTAGTCTTTTTCTAACTTAAGAAGACACCAGAGTTCGATTCTAGAAAATTTTATCCTGAAGGCTAAGAAGGATAAAGCCAATGCCTAATACACTTTGCCGATTAATTCTTAACCAAAGAATAAATGCCGACATATTCAAAAGTGTGGCAGGTCGCTATTAATAACACTAGAATCCACGCCTTACACATGTGGAGCATTTTATTTCAAATCCCATATAGGGATAAGTTGACGCTTCACACGCGTTACCGGTTTAGTCCTTTTCTGATTGAAGAAAACACCAGAGTTCGATCTTGAGGTATTTTATCCCAAAGCTTAAGAAGGGACAAGTCTACGCGTAACACACGTTGCTGGTTAGTCTATCCCCATGAAAAAGATGAAGTCTACGTATTCGATATCGTAGCCTGAAGCCTAAACGAGTTTCATTCTTTTAGCACAATGTTACGTACGGAATGGGTTTAGATAATCTGCATACTAGCCCGATTCAAACGGTAATTGGTAAAGGCACATTAAATCCGTTAATGGCTAGGAGTTGGGCAATAACCCTAAAGTTAGCGTCTAACACGCGTCGCCAGTTAGTCTCTTATCTGTAAAAGAAAACAAAGCCTATGTATTCAACATCATAGTACCAAGTCTAAGAGGGTTTCATTCTTTTAGCACAACGTTACGTGCGGAACGGGTTTAAATAATCCACATACTAGCCTAATTCAAACGGTAATTGGTAAAGGCTTATAAAATCCATTGATGGCTGAGGGCTTGCCAAAAATCCTATGAGTGTTGTGGTTAATTATTTCAAATGAAATAAAAGAATCATAATAAATCATAAAAAGAGAGAAACATATTCAGCTAATGAAAAGACAAAGGACAAATCAACAAGGAAGTTACAGTTATTCAAACATCAAGCTTATGACAGCAAATCTATTGTTTTAACTGGAACAACTCGTCGCTATAAGCCTGTCGAAGCTCCTCCTGCAACTCAGCCCTCAAGGACTCCTCGCTGGTGTTCAATGTTGTCACAGCTCCCTACTCAATGTCAACCAACTTTCACTTCGAAAGCTCAAGCTTTACGGACATGATGGTCAGGGTTTCCTCTTTATTGGCCCTTGTTAGCTCCAAGACACTCAGATTCTCTTCTTCCGCCTGGAGCTCTTGCCTAAGCTGTGCTATCTTAGCTTCGCTCGCTGCAACACAGGACTGAAGATGGCCAAGAGATGGCGAAGTCTCAGTAGCAGTAGTCTCAATCTGGTTCACTTGATCGCACTACATTTAGACCTCAAGTCCAACAAAAAGACGAGCATCATGCTAAACTTCTAGGCGAGCTTCTGTTTAAGCAGCTATATATGAAGAACTACTCACTACCTGTAGCTCCTCTAATCTCTGAAGCTTGCCCTCTAGATAGTCGAGATTGTAGGTGTTGAAAAATGCATATAAGTGCCCGAACATGACTCGTGACGGTGAGTTGACAATCGACGACTCATCCTACAATGCGACCAAGAACCGCTGATCACGTAATCACGCTGCAAAATGTACAAAGCAAGTTGAAGAGCGCATGAAGCGAATCAGCAAGGCGTACAAGTCAGCGAAGCGACGAATTGTGGATAAATTCAATGACGAAGCTTCAGATCAGCGAGTTTCGACAAGGCAAGTCAACCGGACTCGAACCCTAATAAGTTTGAATCAATCGTACCCTGAAATTAGCGGAATAATCAACTAGACTTAGGAATCGATGCAACTGAAAGGAATCGGACTCAGAAAACGTCAGTTGAGAAGCCAAATGAGTGACTTGGCCAGGTCGAGGCACTATTTGGTGCCTCAGTCACAAAGAGCCCCAACCCCCCATAAATAGGAGAGGGGGTCTCATTTGTAGGGGTTGGAAATTTTTTAGACTGAGGTGAGATTTCTGAGAGCTTTTTGCACAGATCCGAGTGTCTGCAAAGGAGAAAAGTTAGATCAGGATCCTGGGTGAGCGAAGACCGCACCCCAACTCAGATCTACATAGTGAGGAGAAGAATCAAGGCGGATCTAGTTCAGATCTACCAGATCCACCCTCTAGATTAAGATTTGTCTTAATCTCAGGGTTTGTGCGTGAAATCGCTTCATCGATTTCACCCACTCCGACGATCATCTCCCTCGTGAGTTGATCCCCGTCGATGGTTATTTCCTTTGTGAAATAATCACTATAAATCTGTAGATCTAGCATTTGGATCTATTCACGCGGTGGTCCACGGACGGAACAGAGTCCCCAGCACAGGCCAAGATCCCACACAAGCTAGGATCCGATAAACGGATCCCACGTTTGTTCATTAACGGAGATAAAGTCACAATCTTTGTTGATTTTCATTGTAAGCCTTATAAAAAGGCGAGATTTTTATTTGAATTTTGTTGTAAGTGATCGAAGTTTGTAACGAATTCACTACAATAACAATCACACTAACTTTCCCCGCGAACAAGATGGCGACTACAGTGGGAGCCAACGGTCTCAGATCTGAGATCGTCATGTCGCAGCCGTGGATCCAGATCCCAGTCGAGGAAAAGGTCGAATACGAGTTCGACCAATAGAAGTTCGAGGAGCATCTCACCTCCTCATCCAGATCCACCTATCCCTGCTATTCCAGAAGGATCTCCGCTACAAGGAAGATCCAATGGGCTTCAGACATTGAGTCCCAGGAGGACGATTCCAACCCCGCTACCGCCAAAGTTGCATGTAGCAGTAAAACCCCCTCGGCGCCCGCAGCCCAAGTTCCCCCAGGGCCTGAGATGACCACCGATGGCGTGACCGCACTCTACAAGCGAGCACGGCAGTAACGACGACAAAGCATGGCGTGAAGATTCGCGAAGGCCATGCAATCAACAGATGGGATCTACTGTAAGGCGGATCTAAGATCTAGGTTATAGCAGAGGCTTCAGCCTCAGATGATCGGTGGCCCATCCAAGCCATCAGCAAATGAATGGGTCTGAGTCAAACAGAACCGTTCAACGCTTTAGGAGTGCATCCGGAAGCGCCGTGCACTCCTTGCGCAAGCACGGGCTTTGGTGCAACAAGCCCGCAAACTGAAGAAGGAGGAGGTGGCCAGGAAGCCACCAACAATCTGACAAATCTGGAGGCCCAAGTCCGCCGGTACTCTAACTACGACAATCACGGCGCCAAAGCCAAAGTCTGCCGGCGCTCTGACTCCAGTTGCCTCGGCGCTGAAGCCAAAGTTTGCCGGCACTCCAACTCAAGTTCCCCTGGTGCGGAGGCCACCTCTAGTATCTACATCAAAACTTCTGGCTAAGCTGGTTCCTGCTACAACTAGCAAGCCAACAATCACGGAGCGCCTGGGTCCATTGAGGAAATCATGGGTCACTCCTGATACAGGAGGTCGCACCCACCTCAGCAAAGGCAACAAGACCTCTGCAGCGCCACATACCAGATTGAGAATCGAAGTCTGAGAGTCTGCCGAGACTTCTCGCCTCCACCGGCGAACGTCAAGGTGAGTTACTTTTAGCAGCTTTGACAAAATAGTCTGTACTCAGAAGGAGACATCTTCGTCTGACGATGAGAACACTATACCCGAGAAGTCATGCCAACACACAATGGGTTGCTCCGACATTCATGCCGAAGAGTTGTACCATCGTGCTGGGGGTACAAGCAGGTCCTGAAAAAGGAGTTTTCACCTGAGAAGCCTACACAGTGTCTCTGCTCCAAGTTGAAAAAGGCAGTGCTATCAGAGTGTAGTTGCAATAAAATGACTCCAGAAAGGGTGTCAGTCTTCGACAAACTTAGTGCTGGACTGCCAAAATCTAGCTCAAGACACTTCCGCAGGAGAAGATCGGTGGCTCAAAGCGATGAATTGTCAAGAGTCACCAACAACATGATGGGTAGAGGGACGTTAACTCGTGCCGGTCTTTGACCATCTGACCGAATAACTCGGTTACAGACTGGAACGAGTCAATGCTCTAATTATGACAAAATCCTGAAGGGACTACCATCAGATGATGAAGTGTCAGATGCTGGCCCCGCAATGGCTTCCGACAACACAGTTTCCAGTGAGGGATAACCCCGGGAAGCCCTCATGATCAGTGCCAAACAGGTGGCCAAAATGCTTGAAGAAGTGATGGCTAAATAGAAGGAGAACTTTAAGTTTGAAAAGGAGATGGTCATGTAGTAGATGCGAGAAATGCATGACCAACAGATCTAAGTACTGACGAATCACTAGGGTGAAGCCAGTCGTCATAACAACATCAACCAAATAGACAGCGACACGGACAGGGAAGAAGACAACGGCCCCAGACAACCCCCTGAAGAACGAAATACTGGGGGTAGCCAGGAGAATGCTAGCAGCAACGTCACTGTTCCGGAGAATGAAAAGATAAAGGATCTCGAGAGTAAGATCAACACCTTGATCTCCACTCAAGAGGTGAAGAAAACAGGTATACCATGTCCGTACCCGAGGGACTAGGAGTTGATCCCATATCTGTCAAAGTTCAGCCTGATCAACTTCATGCCGTTCGATGAAAAGGGGTGCCCCACCCAGCAAAGGCAACACTTCAAATCCCACTTGTGGGTAATTTCTGGAAACAAGCCCTTGATGGTTCGGTCATTCGTTGGCACCCTTTGGGGGGCTGCCTTCGATTGGTACTGCCATCTCAAACTAAGGAATGTTACCAGCTGGGATGACATGGAATCCATGTTTCTTGCAAACTTCTTCGATGACGACACTGAAATATCCATCGCGACGTTGTTGGATGAGAAGCAGAAGGACGGGAAAACTGTGGATTCATTCATCAAGCGGTTCCAGAACAAGACGATGAATTGCTGGGATCCGATAACTGAGGAGTTCATTCTCCAAACCTGCCACAGCAACCTATTGTTGGATGCACTAGAAGCAATGGGAATAGAATCGTCCAGTACATGGAAAGACTTGAAGATGCATGGGGAGCAAGTCGAGCGGTTCTCCAAGAGGAAGAAGGCGGAAAGAGGCCAACCTGCGGCAGAAGCTCCCAAACGAAACTTCGTCCCACATGACAAAGGTAAGGAGCAGTCAAGAATGATGGTCGCAAACCAAACGTTCCAACTGCAACCCCAGCAACAGCCGCAACAGCGAGCGCCACAACAGTCGCAGTCGCAGTGGCAACAAGAGCCGTAGAAGCAGAAGGTCTCGGAACTGAGATTCCCGAAGACCTATTCCTTCATGGAGGATGAGATTCTTGGTCTTTTCAAGTATCTCATGAAGAATAACAAGATCAAGCTCCCTCCTATCCAAAATCAAGAAGAAGCGAAGAGGATCAATGATCCGAGGTATTGCGCCTATCACAGGGTTGCTCACCACTGCACCAAGTCGTGCTACGGCCTTTAGGATAAAATCCAGGCCTTAATCGATGTGGAAGTCATCACGCTGAAGCCATCCAAAGAAAAGAAGGTCGGGGCAAACGTGGTATCCATCAGCTTTAGATCGGTACCTTTGACTTGGTTTGAACCCCAGCCTGTGGTGAAAGTGTCAATGGAGATGGTGAATGATGATCCTCATAGACAACGCCACAAAGGGCTCGTACCACATACAACCCCAAGTGGCGAAGTCCTATGGGTCCATCCGGACTTACTTGAAGATGATCAGTGGGCGGCCTCTTCATCATCTAAAAAGAAGTCGAAGGGGAAATTGTGCATGCTACTTCAGCAATCTTGGAAGAGGACGATGAATGAATGGTGACGTTTCAGCTCTCTGAAGAGCAACCTGAAGTTCTTGCCACAAGGAGCAGGCACGAGTATAGGTATAAGTACCTCGAGGTTCCTGATTTGAATGCCAAGATGTTATCGAAACTAGGAGTGCCAATAACTCCCCTCACGCATGCTGAGAAGGTGCAGCAATAGGTAGCTACCAAGGAAGCAGCAGTCAAACTAAAGGAGAAGCAAATCAAGAGTTTCAGCTCCCGAAGTAGTCTCGATTCAATCGTCCAATTGGAGGAGACAAACCGGGAAGCTCCAACTCCCCGTATTGCTTTGATGTGATGGCTCAACTGGCTAATATACCAGTGAGGATCACTCCCTATGAGCTATTGCGATTGTCGAAAGAGACTAGGGAGGCCCTTCAGGAAGCCCTAGGTGACTCCAAAGTCTTCCTTACTTAGATCAAGCCAGCTCCCGAAGAGCCAGAGTCTTCTATCTAGCAATATAATCTAGCTGCCAAACACCTCCCCTACATCACCTTTACCAAGGAAGACATGCAAACGAGGAATTCCAAGAATGATAGGCCACTTTATTTCACTAGGTATATTGGCTCCAATGAAGTCAATTAGATCCAAGTTGATCTGGGTTCCGCTATGAGTATCATGCCCTTGCACCTCATGTACAACCTCGGGAGTCCTGCCAGTAAGCTAGCATCAACATGCACAGTGATCTACGGATTTAACACAAGCGGGTCTCGGTCTCTTGGCAAGATCTGAGTGAAGTGCCAGATGGGAGATCTGAAGTTTGAAGTCACATGTTATGTGATTGACGCAGAGACTTCCTATAACTTATTGTTGGGTCGACCTTGAATCCATAATAACATTATAGTTCCCTCCACTCTTCATCAGTGTCTGAAATATGTAGACACAAATAATGAAGTCAAGAAGGGGTCGTAGACAAACGACCATTTAAGGGGATGGAGAATTACTTCACCGATTCCCTCCTTTATGGTGATAAGTCCGACACTGAATTATCGACTCAAGGCATGGACAGCGGTGGGGAAGCTGATACCGAAGCCGGGCTTGATTTCGATGGCGGTTTTGTTTTAAATGACATTGTACCCATTATAATCAATCTTGACAGTGAAGAATCATCGGATGATGGTTGTAATTAGCAACTTGGCGACGAATTAATAAAAGATGATTTAGAGTACTCGTTGTCTTTTGCCGATGTGATGATAGAATTATACGATGACCCCGAGCTACACTTGCCGACCCGGTCATCCTGTATAACACAGAAGCAGTTCTGAGATTCTTTCGGGGCAACACTTTTCATTCCAAGTAGAACAAGTAATGAAAAAGACTTAGTTTACGGTAAAGAAGACGCAATTTCGGCACCAAACTACTTTTTAGGGGAGGATGTCGATGACAACAGGCCCAGACTTCCGCCCAAAGCTACGCATGTCCCAAAAGGAAAGCCTGACAATTATTACACATACAGGAGAGGACTGGGATATGTATCCTCCTCAGAAGATGAGTCCTCTTGGTTGATAGACAACCGATCACCCAACGCAGAAGATGGATACTCATCTGACTCATCTGCTTAGGATTCCAACGTCAGCCTCGGTGAAGCCTTCAAAGCTCTGATGTCAAATATGGCTACAGCCAACCTCGCCACAATGGAGGGCGACGAGGAGATGCCAACATGGGAAGATCCGTGGATTCATCACCTCAACATGCAATATGGGGACCGATTCGAGCAAAGAGAACCCCTACTGAAGACATAGTCATCCAAGTCAATATGGGCGACGAAGCTAATCCGAAGCCTATATTCATGAGCGGCAGTCTTCCACCAGATGAAAAGGAGGAATTGATCGCTCTTGTTAGGAAATATATCGACGTGTTCACTAGGAACTACGAAGATATGCCAGAGCTTGACCCAAATGTGGCAACACACCATCTCAATATCAAGAGGGATGTCAAACCTATCAAGCAACAGTAAAGATGGTTTCGTCCATAGATCATGGAGGCGATCGTGGCAGAAGTGAAGAGACTCATCGAATCGGGTTTCATCACGGAGATACAGCATCCAGATTGGGTGGTAAATATTGTCTCAGTTTTGAAGAAGAATGGGACAATCAGGATCTGCGTCGACTACAGAGACCTGAATGCCGCATGCCCTAAGGATGACTTTCCTCTCCCGATCACCGATGTCATCATCGACAACACTTGTAGATTCGAGAGAATGTCTGTTGAGGAAAATAACGTGCGTTACCTCCGCTAGAGTTGCAAGTATACAACTAACAAGTTATAGTATAAAAGATTATCGATCCCACGAGGAACGTGAAGTAGGAGAATAGTCAAATTTGGTTCTTCTTAGATTGTGCGCGACAATTAGGAGTTTTATTCAAAATAAAATAAAAACATGGTGAAAGTGTTGGTGAATAGGTTAGAGAAAGTGGATGTGAATTATGCGCAAAATGAGGA
>JBAKGM010079793.1:0-13129 GCA_037177215.1 Asparagus racemosus | reverse complement strand
ATCATCTTCAAGTAGGTCTGGGTGGACCCACAAAACCTCACCATTTGGGGCCGTATGTGGCACGAGCCCTTTTTGGCGTTGTTTGTACGGATCATCATTCACCGTCTTCATCGCCACCTTTACTACATGCTCGAGTTCAAACCATGTCAAGGGTACCAACCCAAAGCTGATATACACTGCATTCACTCCGATCTTCTTTTCCTTGGACGGTTTCATTGTAATGACTCCCACATCGATCAAGGCCTGGATTTTGTCCTTCAGGCTGAAGCATGACTTGTTAGGGTGGTGAACCACCCTGTGGTAAGCACAGTACCTTAGGTCGTTTGTCCTCTTCGTTTCCTCTTGATTCTGGATTGGAGGGAGTTTGATCTTGTTATTCTCTACCAGATACTTGAAGAGATCGGGAATCTCGTCATCCCTAAAAGAATAAAGCTTTAGGAATCTTAGCTCTGAGGCCCTCTGCTTTTGCAGCCCTTGTTGCCACTGCAATGGTGACGGCTATGGCGCTCGCTGCTGCGGTTGCTGCTGGGGTTGCAGTTGCAACGTCTGGTTTGCGACTGCCGTTCTAGCCCGCTCCTTCCCCTTGTTGCGTGGAACGAAGTTTCATTTGGGAGCTTCTACCACTGGCTAGCCTCTCTCCGCCTTTTTCCTCTTTAGGAACTGTTCGGCTTGCTTGCCACATACCTTTAGATCCTTCCATGTAGTTGATGGTGCTGTTCCCATCGCCTCGAGCACATCCAGTGATCAATTATTGTGGCAGGTCTGGAGAATAAACTCCTCCGTGATCGAATCCTGGTAGTTCATCGCCTTGTTCCGGAATCGTTTGATGAAGGTATCCACAGTTTCTCCGTCTTTCTGCTTCTCATCAAGCAACGTCTCGATGGATATCTCGGTGTCGTCATCGAACAAGTTGGAGAGAAATATGGACTCCATATCATCCCAGCTGGTAACGCTACCCGGTTTGAGACGGCGGTACCAATCGAAGGTAGCTCCTCGAAGGGTGCCAACGAATGACCGAACCATCAGGGGTTCATTTCTAGAAATCACCCCCAAGTGAGACTTGAAGTAAATCAAGTCTAAGTGGGGGACCCCTTTCCGTTGAACGGCTTGAAGTTAAGCAAGATGAACTTTGACGGATATGGGATTGACTCCCTCTCCCTCGGGTATGGGCACAGTATTCCTATTTTCTTGATTTCTTGAGCAAAGATTAATGTGTTGATCTTACTCTCGAGACCCTTGATTTTCTCGTTTTCTAGTATGGCGTTGCCACTGGCATTTTCCTGGTCACCCCCACCATTTCGCTATTCAGGGGGTTGTGCAGCACCATGGTCTTCTTCTCGGTCAGTGTTGCTGTCAAACTGATTGATGTTATTACGACGACTGGTTCCACCTTGACGGTGCACCAGTGTCTAGATTTGTTGGTCATGCATTTCTCGCATCTGCTGCATGGCCATCTCCATTTCGAATTTGAAGTTCTCCTTCTGCTTGGCCATCGCTTCTTCAAGCATTTTGGGCACCTGTTCGGCATTGATCATAAGGGATTCTCGAGGTTGTCCCTCACTAGAAACCGTGTTGTTGGAAGCCATTGTAGAGCCAGCATCCGACACTTCATCATCTGACTACAGTCCCTTTAAGACTTTGTCATAATTGGAACGTCGGATAGTCCCGGTGCGGAACTGAGTAACCTGGTCGGATGATCGGGGACCGATACGAGTTGACGTCCCTCTACTCGTCATATTATTTGTGACTCTAGGCAATTCATCCCTTTGAGTTGTTGATCTTCTTCCACAGAAGCACCTTGTTCTAGATTTTGGCATTCTGTCACCAAGTCTATCAAAGACAGTAGCCCTATCTGTAGTGGCTTTGTTGTAGCTATACTCTGACAGCACTACCTTGATCAATTTAGCATAGAGGCACTGTGCAGGCTTCTCAGGAGAATTTTTCTTTCATGAGCTTCTCGTACCCCTAGCACGGTAGTACAGCTCATCGGCATGAGTGCCAGAGCAATCTATCATGCATTGACACGACCTCTCGGATGTAATGTCATCATCGTCAGATGAAAACATCTCCTTTTGAGGATGGACTGCTTCATCGAAACTGCCAAAAGTGACTTGCCATGATGTTCGCCTGTGTGGGCATGAAATCTCGGCGGACTCTCAGACTTTGATTCTTAGTTCGGTTGGTGGAGCTGCAGGAATCTCCCTATCCTTGTTGAGCTGGGTGCGACCTCCTGCATTATGAGTGACCCATGATTCCCTCAACGGACCCAAGTGTTCCTTGATAGTTAGCTTGCCGGTTGTAGCAGGAATCGACCTCACCGAAAGTTTGGATGTAGATGCCGGAGGTGACCTCGGAACTAAGGCAACTTGGATTGCGGCACCAGTGGATTTTGGCCTTGGCACCAGGGCAGTTGGCGTTGAGGCACCTTCAGCTCTTGGTTTGGTCGTCAAGGCAGGATTTGAGGTGCCGGCGGACTTGTGCTTTGACACCGTGATCTCCAGGGTTAGAATTCTGGCAGACTTCAGCCTCCAGACCTGGCAGCTTGTTGGTGGCTTCTTGGCCGCCTCTTTCTTCTTCAGCTTGTGGGCTTGTTGTACCAAAGCCTGTGCCTGTGCGAGGAGTGCGTGGCGCTTCTAGATGCGCTCCTGAAGCGTTGAACAGTTCCGTCTAACTCAGAGACATTCGTTTGTCAACAATTTGGAGGGGCAGTCAATCACTTGAGGCTGGAGCCTCTGCGTCAATTTGGATCTTAGATCTGCCTCGTAGAGGATCCCATTTGTGGATTCCATGGCCTTGGTAAACCTGCGGGCCATGCTCTGTTGTCACCTCTGTCGTGCTCACTTGGAGAGTGGGGGCATGCCATCAGCGGTCATCTCAAGTGCTGGGGGAACTTGGGCTGCCAGCGCCGAGGAAATTTTGTCGCAACCAGGCCCAACGGATTCTCCTTGCACCAGAGATCTTTTTGGAGAGACGAGGAGAAGTGGATCTAGAGGAGGAGGGGGAGAGATACTCCTCATACTACTGCTAGTCAAATTCAACCTCAACCTCTTCCTAGACCGGGATCGGGATCCGTGGCTGCGACACGACGATCTCAGACTTAAGACCGTTGGCTCTCACTGTGGTCGCAAGCTTGTTCACGGGAAAAGTTGTTGGATTGATTTTCATTGCTGAACTCATTACACCTTTATGGGATTACAAACGAACTCACTAAAAATCTCGCCTTTTTATAAGGCTTACAATGAAAAATCAAAAAGATTACAACTTTACACCCTTGATGAACAAACGCGGGATCCGTTTATCGGATTCTCGCTTGCGTGGGATCTTTGCTGGTGCTGGGGATCTTTGTCCGTAGACTGCCGCGCAATCAGATCCTTACATTGCCAGTCGTTGAACGACGAGATCTGAATTTAAATCTAAAAAATCCCTCCTTTTTTACATGCAGAAATTCAGATCTGAATCAGATCTAGAACAAAAGGGGTAATTTCACGAAGGAAATAATAGCCCTAGCGAGTGAAATCGACCAAGCGAATTCACAGCTCTTGTCGGGACTAAGACCAAGCTTAGATCCAGAGGGATACATCGTAGATCTGATGTAGATCTGCCATGATCTTCCTCTTGTCGACGAGATCTGAGGTTGAAGGCGTTCTTCGCTTGCTTGAGATCTGAATCTGGCCTTTTGATTTTGTAGATGCTCGAATCTGTGCAAATGCTCGCGTGAATCATGCCTACAGCTCTAAAAATTTTCCAACCTGAGGAAGAATTTTAGTAACCCCCAGAACTGAACCCCTCTGGCCTATTTATAGGCAAATGAATCAGGGGGACACAATTTTTGGCCAGGCACCATTGGTGCCTCGGCCGTGCCGAGACGCTCATTTGGCGTTTCTCTTTTGTTTCGGCATTCGTCTGTTCGTCTGCCTTTCTGTCTGAGCTTGTTTTCATCCGGTTGTGCCGAATCAGAGCTCGGTTGATTGTTTCATTGATTTTAGAATCCAATCGACGTAGTTCTGTCGTCGCTTGAGTGTGGTTAATTCCGTCTTGTCGACGTTCGAGTTCGGTCAACTCGCCTTGTCGAATCTCGCTGATATGAAGCTTCGTCGCTGGATTTATTTTGCAATATGCCACTTTGTTCACTTATACACCTTGCCGACTCACTTCATGCATTCGTCGACTCGCTTTATGCCTTTTGTGGCTGTTACATCGTCAGCAATTCTTGGTCGCATCGCTTGACGGGTCGTCGGCTGTCAAAACCCACCGTCACGAGTCTCGTTCAGGCACTGATAAGCGATTTTCAACACCTACACTTTCAAAGTGAAAGCTTGTTGAGATTGAGGAGGGAGCTGCGAAGACACTGAACACCGGCGAGGAGTCTTTTAGGGCCGAGTTGCAGGAGGAGCTTCAACGGGCCTATAGTGACGAGTTGTCCTAGTTAAGACAATAGATTTGATGCCATAAGTTTGATGTTTGAGCAACATCTTTATTGATTCGTCCTTTGTCTTTGAATAGATTTCACTTTTTTATAATTTATTATGATTCTTTTATTTCATTCAAAATAATTAACCATAATACTCATAGGATTTTTGGCAAACCCTCAGACATCAACGGATTTGATGAGCTTTTACCGATTACTGTTTAAACTGGGCTAGCATGCGGATTATCCAAAACCATTCCGCAAGTAACATTGCGGTAAAAGAATGAAACTCTCTTAGACTTGATATTATGATGTTGAATACATAGGCTTTGTACTCTTTTACTGGTAAGAGACTAACCGACAACGCTTGTTAGGTGTCGACTTCAGGGTTATTGGCCAACTCCCAGCCTTCAACGGATTTGATATGCCTTTACTGATTACCATTTGAATCGGGCTAGCATGTGGATTGTTTACATCCGTTCTGCACGTAACGTTGTGCTGAAAACTCTTTTAGGCTTCATGCTATGACGTTGAAAATGTAGACTTCGTCTTTTTCACAGGAATAGACTAACTGGCGACGCTTGCGAGGCGTCGACTTATCCCTACTTAGGATTCAGGATCAAATTCACCAAGATGAATCTTGGGTCGAACGATTTGAAAGTATTGATGTGGGAAAGGAAGAATTTATATTCTGTTTCTCGATGGCGGAGAGGAAGGATCTTGTCTCTTATCTCCAGGTGAGGATGAAGTCGAAACAAGAGAAGAAGGATCTTGTCTCCTATCACTTGCTTCTGGAGAGGAAGGAGGATCTTGTCTCCTATCTTTGATACTGCAAAGTAAAGATTTTTGTCCTGTCTCTAGTGTGAAAGAAACTGAAAGTGAGATCTCCACTTCGAGAATCTTAAGAGGTGAAACTGAGAGTGGGATCTCCACTCTGAGAATCGAAAAGACTCAGGTGACCTTTAGTCAGCACAACCTGATCTAAAAATTCTAATTCCGATGCATACCTTCAGTCAGCGCGACCTAGAAAAGGGATGAAACTAAGAGTGAGATCTCCACTCTGAGAATCGGAAAGATTCAGGCGACCTTCAGTCAGCACAACCTGACCTGGAAATTCTAGCATATACCATCAGTCGGTGCTACCTAGAAAAGTGATGAAACTAGGAGTGGGACTCAACTCCGAGAATCAAAAAGATTCAGGTGACCTTCAGTCAGCATAACCTGATCTGGAAATTCTAATGCATACCTTCAGTCGGCGCTACCTGGAAAAGGAATGAAGCTAGGAGTGGGATCTCCACTCTGAGAATTGGAAAGATGTAGGTGACCTTCAGTCAGCACGAATTGATCTGGAAATTCCGGCGCATACCTTCAGTCGGCGCTACTTAGAAAAGGGATGAAACTAGGAGTGGGATCTCCACTCCGAGAATCAGGAAAATTCACGTGACCTTCAGTCAGCACGACCTGAACTAGAAATTCTAGCGCATACCTTTAGTTGGCGCTACCTGAAAAATGGATGAAACTAGGAGTGGGATCTCCACTCAGAGAATCGAAAAAATTCAAGTGACCTTCAGTCGGCACAACCTGATTTGGAAATTTTGGTGCATGCCTTCAGTCGGCGCTCCCTGGAAAAGTGATAAAATCAGGAGTAGGATTTCCACACTAAGAATCAGAAAGATTCTGGTGATCTTCAGTCAGCACAACCTGATCTAGAAATTCGAGGGCATACCTTTAGTTGGCGCTACCTGGAAAATGGATGAAACTAGGAGTGGGATCTCCACTCTGAGAATTGAAAAGATTCAGGTGACCTTTAGTCAGCACAACCTGATCTGGAAATTCTAGTGCATACCTTTAGTCTGCGCTACCTGGAAAAAGGATGAAACTAGGAGTAGGATCTCCACTTTGAGAATCAGAAAGATTCAGGTGACCTTCAATCGGCACGCCTGATCTAGAAATTCTAGCACATACATTCAGTTGGTGTTACTTGGAAAAGGGATGAACTATAGGAGTGGGTACTCTACTCTGAGAATCAGAAAGATTTAGGTGACCTTCAGCCGGCACAACCTGATCTGAAAATTTCGGCGCATACCTTCAGTCGGCGCTACCTAGAAAAGGGATGAAACTAGGAGTGAGATCTCCACTCTGAGAATTGGAAATATTCCGGTGACCTTTAGTTGGCACAACCTGATCTCGAAATTCCAGTGCATATCTTCAGTCGGCGCTACCTGGAAAAGGGATAAAAGTAGGAGTGGGATCTCCACTCCGAGAATCAGAAAGATACAAGCGACCTTCAGTAGGCACGACCTGATCTAGAATGAATTCCTTATCTATCAAGATGAAAGTCCACTTTAGTCCTAACCTTGGGGAGGTGTGACTGAAGAGGAAAGGATGAAGCCCCTCCATTTATCACGAAGGGAAAGTCCTACGCTCGGAGAGGAAGAACTTTTTGTTCTATTTCTGGCATGAAGGAAATTTTAAGTAGAATTCTTGTTCATGGAGGGAATCAAAATGGGATTTTGGTGGATTGAACCAAAAAAGTTTTGTAGACCCACCGTCAATGCATTTGATCGGTGAGGGAATTTGTGGTGGTAGGTAAATTCAAGGTTATCCTCAAGAAAAGTGGGTGAAATTTCCCACGGGGAACTTCCCATTAAAATGGGTTATCCCAAATATTCTAAGGATAGTACGTTTCAGGAACTTTCCATTTATTGGCATCAATTTCCTGTCGCCATTCTAAGTAATCATGCGATATGCACTGTTCGAATAGACTGTCTCTATCACGAATGGTCCCTCCCATTTCGGTTCAAATTTACCTTTCTTCTTAGAGTCGAGGATTATCAGCCGCCGAGCAGTGAGGACCATATCTCCTTCCTTAAAACTCCTCTGTCGTACTTTCTTGTTGAAAACTCTCGACATCCTGGCTTGGTAGAACATAATGTGTGGTGCTTCTAGGTGCTTTTCATCTAGCATCTTGAGCACTTCGAGGCATTTCTAATGTTGTTCCTCCATCGTCATCTCCGTCGCAAGGGCAATGCGAAGTGACGGGATTTGGACCTCTAGCGAAAGAACTGCTTCACACATGTACACAAGAGAATAAGGGGTCGCTCCAGTAGGCGTATGTATTGTAGTGCGATATGCCCAAAGTACTTCTCCAAGTTTATCGTCCCAATCTCACTTGTTGGGTTTCATGAGCTTTGACAATATTTTGATGATCGTCTTGTTGAACACCTCAGCCAGTCCATTTGTGGCTAGATCATAGGTCGTCGATGAGACATCTTGAATCTTAAACTTCTCGCAAAACCTGATGAAGGCGTTAACGATGAATTGAGACCATTATCGTTTGCGATCCATCTCGGCACACCGTGTCAGTAGATGACATGGTGTTTGATGAAGCCGATGATGTTGCTCGTCTTCACTTATTTAAGCGGGATTGCTTAAGCCCACTTGGAGAAGTAGTCGGTAATCGTGAGAATAAACTGATTGCCTTTAACCAACAGTGGACAAATAGTACCCACAATGTCCATTCCCCACATTTCAAATAGCCAGGATGGAACCGAAGGATGTAAATGCTCTGGAGATTGATGCATGTAATTCGTGTGAATTTGACACGCGTGGCACTTTCGAGCATACTCGATTGCATCATTGATCATCGTTAGCCAGAAGTACCCCATTCTTCTGATACGATCATAAAGTTTGGGACAGGGCTGATGTGCGCCACATTCCCCTCCATGTGCTTCCCTAGGGACTTCTTCCGCCTCTTCGTTCGAAAGACACCAGAGCAGCAAGCCATCATACCCGCGATGATATAACATTTGGGTCTTCACATCATAGAAAAACCTTGGGTCTCCTCGTCGAATCAATTCTCTCTCTTTCGCATCCTCTAGAAAAATGTTGTACAAGACGTAGTCGATTATGGGGAAACGCCAATCTCGAGGTTCCAATTTGGCTTGGGTTGTGCATACCTCTTTGACAACCACCCCCTTGTCTTCCTCCTCTTAACTATCTTCATTATACACTGGTACAAATAGCTGGTTAGTCCAGATGTGACTAACTGCTTGGTCTCGGGAGGTTGTGCCAATGACGCTACTACTGCTGCTAATGCATTCCTGTATGCATTCTGGAGGTGCGGGATATACTCAATGAAAAATTCTTCAAATGAGTCTGCCATCTCAGCATAGCACTTGACCATTTTTCGGAGATGTTCCTAGAAAATTTTGGTCATCGCTCGTTCATACGTAGTGCCTGTGTTCTTTAGACCGAACAGCATGACTGTGTAGCAGAAGATGCTGAGAGGAGTTCTGAACGCCAAGTGTTTTACGTCATCCGGGTGCATCTTGATTTGATTATAACCTGAAAAACTATCCATGAAGGATATTCTCTCAAATCCATACGTATTGTCGATAATGACATCGGTGATTGGGAGAGGAAAGTCATCCTTTGGGCATGCAGCGTTCAGGTCTCTGTAGTCGACACAGATTCTAATCGTCCCTTTTTTTTAGAAATGGGACAATATTTGCTACCAAATCTAGATGTTGTATCTCTGTGATGAAGCCTGACTCGATGAGCCTTTTTACTTCTATCACAATTGCCTCCATAATCTGTGGACGAAACTGTCTTTATTGTTGCTTGACAGGTTTGGCATCTGACTTGATATTGAGGTGGTGGGCTGCCACATTTGGGTCGAGCTCTAGCATATCTTTGTAGTTCCAAGTGAACACGTCGATATATTCCTTAACAAGGGCAATCAACTTCTCCTTTTCGTCTGGGGAAAGACTACCACTCATGAATATAAGCTTTGGATTAGCTTCATCACCCATATTGACTTGAACGACTATGTTTTCGGTTGGGGTGATGAATCCATGGTTCTTCCCATGTTGGCATCTCCTCATCGCCCTCCATCATGGTGAGGTCAACTGTAGCTATATTTGACATCAGACCCTTGAAGACCTCACCAAGACTGATGTCAGAATCCCATGCAAAAGTGTCAAATGAATATTCATCTTCTGCATCGGGTAACTGGTTATCAATCAACCAAGAGCATTCGTCTTCCGAGGAGGATACGTAACCCAATCCTCTCCTAAATGCGTAACAGTTATCAAGTTTCCCTCTTGCGATGTGCTAGCTTTAGGCGGGATTTGAGGACCTCTTCTGAAACAAAGACCTCCCCCTTGCACAAAGTCGTATCCCCACTTCTTCATGAGGTCCAGCGTTTCTGGGCTGTATTTGAATAGATGATGTCCAGAAACATTGTCATCAACATCCTCCCCCAAAAGTGGTTCGGTGTTGGATCCACATCTCCTTTACCGTAGAACAAGTCTTTTTTGCTACTTGTTCTACTGGGATGACAAATGTTGTCGCAAAAGAATCTCGGAACTAAATCTGTGCTATACAGGAATACAGAGTCGGCAAGTGTAGCTTGAGGTTGTCATATAATTCTGTCACCACATTGACAAAGGACAACGAGTACTCTAAATCATCTTTTATTGATTCGTCGGCAAGTTGCCAATTACAACCATTATCCTATGATTCTTCATCGTCAAGATTGATTACAATGGGTACAATGTCATTTATAACAAAACCACCATCGTAATCAAGCCCAGCTTTGGTGTCAGCTTCCTCGCCGTTGTCCGTGCTTTTGGCCGATGATTCAGTATCGGACTCGTTACCATAAAGGAGGGAGTCAGTAAAGTAATTCTCCAGCCCCTTAAATGGTTGTTTTTCCACGACCACCGTCTTGACTTCATTATTCGTGTCTATATATTTCAGACACTGATAAAGAGTGGAGGGAACTATAACATTATTATGATCTAAGGGCAACCCAACAATAAGTTATTAGAAGTCTCTGTGTCAATCACATAACATGTGACTTCAGACTTTAAATCTCCCATTTGGCACTTCACTCAGATTTTACCAAGCGGCCGAGACCCGCTGGTGTTATATCTGTAAATCACGGTGCCTATTGATGCCATCTTACTAGCAAGAATCCCGAGGCTATACATGAGGTGCAAGGGCATGATGCTCACAGCGGAACTCGGATCAACTTGGATCCAGTTGTCTTCACAGGAGCCAATGTACTCGGTAAAATAAAGCAGCATGTCATCCTTCGAGTTCTTCATCTGCATGTCCTCCTTGGTAAAGGTGATGCAAAGGAGACGTTCGGCTACGAGATTGCACTGTTTAGCCGCTGACGATTCCTGCTCTTCCAGAGCTAGCTTGATCTGAGTGAGGAAGACCTCAAAGTTAGCCAGGGCCTCTTGGAAGGCTTCCCGGATCTCTTTACACAGGCGCAACAACTGGTAAGGCGTTATCCATGCTGGGATGGTAGCCAATTGGGCCATAACATCGAACCGGTATGGGGTGTTGAGCTTTCCAGTTTGTCTCTTCTAATCGGACGATTGAATCGAGACTACCTCAGGAGTTGAACCTCCTGAAGTTGCTTCTCCTTTGGTTTGGCCGCATCTTCCTTGGTAGCCGCCTGCTGCTGTACCTTTTCAGCACGCGTAAGGGGAGTCATGGCCACTCCTAGCTCCTTGAATGTCTTGGCATTTAGGTCAGGAGCTTTAGGACATTGTACCTGTACTCGTGTCCGCTCCTGGTGGTAAAGACTTCAGCTCTAGAGAGCTAGAACGTCACCATCTGTTCATCATCCTTCTTTAAGATTGCTGAAGTAGCATAGCACAGTTTCCCCTTCCCTATCGATTTCTTCTTAAATGAAGAGGCTGCCCATTGATCATCTTCAAGCAAGTCTGGGTGGACCCACAGAACTTCACCATTTGGGGCGGTATGTGGTACGAGCCCTTTTTGACATTGTTTATGAGGATTATCATTCACTGTCTTCATCCCCACTTTCACCACATATTTTGGTTCGAACTAAGTTAAAGGTACTGATCCAGAGCTGATGGATACCATGTTCACCCCAACTTTCTTTTCTTTGGATGGCTTCAGCGTGATGACCTCCACATCGATCAGGGCCTAGATTTTGTCCTTAAGGCCATAGCACAACTTAGTGGGGTGGTGAACCTCCCTTTGATAGGCGCAGTTCTTCGGGTCTTTGGTCCTCTTCGCTTCCTCTTAACTTTGGATCGGAAGGAGATTGATCTTGTTATTCTCTACGAGATATTTGAAAAGACCAGGAATCTTATCCTCCCTGAAGGAATAGGTCTTTGGGAATCTCGATTCTGAAGTCTTCTGCTTCTGTGGCCCTTTTTGCCACTGTGACTGTGACTATTGCGGCGCTCGCTGTTGTGGCTGTTGCTATGGTTGCAGCTAGAACGTTTGGTTCGCGACCGCTGTTCTTGACTACTCCTTACATTTGCCGCGTGGGGTGAAGTTTCGTTTGGGAGCTTCTACTACCGGCTAGCCCCTTTCTACCTTCTTCCTCTTGAGGAACTGCTCAGCTTGCTCCCCACGCACCTTCAGATCCTTCCTTGTAATGGACGGTGTTGTTCCCGTCGCTTCCAGAACGTCCAATGAGAGATTGTTATGGTAGGTATAGAGAATAAACTCCTCAGTTATTGGATCTCGGCAATTCATCACTTTGTTTTGAAATCGCTTAACGAAGGTGTCCACAGTCTCTCCGTCCTTCTGCTTTTCATCCAACAACGTTCCGATGGATATTTTCAGTGTCGTCTAAGAGTTTTGCAAGTAACATGGACTCCATGTCGTCCCAGCTGGTAACGCTCTCGGGTTTGAGACAACAGTACCAATTGAAGGCAGCTGCTCAAAGAGTGCCAACGAATGACCAAACCATCAAGGGCTCATTTCTAGAAATAACCCCAAGTGGGACTTGAAGTACATTAGGTGCTAGGTGGGGGACCCCTTTCTCTCAAATGGTGTGAAGTTAATCAGACTGAACTTTGACGGATATGGGATCGACTACCCCTCTCTTGGGTACCGGTATGGTGTACCTGTCTTCTTCACCTCTTGAGCAGAGATCAAGGTACTGATCTTACTCTCGAGATCCCTTATCTTCTCATTTTTCAAGACGACAACATTGCCACTAGCGTACTTGTGACTCCCCCTACCATTCCGTTCATCAGGGGGATGTTTGACATCACGGTCCTCCTCCCTGTCTGTGTCACTATCAACTTGATTGATGTTGTTGCGACGACTGGATTCTCCTTGTCAGTTCGTCAGTGCTTGGATTTGTTAGTCATGCATTTCTCTCATCTGATGCATGACCATCTCCATTTCTAACTTGAAGTTCTCCCTCTAATTGGCCATTACTTCTTTGAGCATGTTGGCCACCTGCTCGGCATTGATCATGAATGCTTCTCAGGGTTACCCCTCGCTAGAAACCGTATTGTCGGAAGCCACTACAGAGCTAGCATCTGACACTTCATCATCTGATGGCAACCTCTTCAGGATCTTGTCGTAATTGGAACATCAAATGGTCTCGGTCCGCAAACTAGTGATTCCGTTGGATGGTCCGGCACAAGTTGACATCTCTCTTCCTGTCATGTTAATGGTAACTCTTGGTAATTCATAACCTTGAGACACTGACCTTCTCCTGCGGAAGCGTCTTGACCTGGGCTTTAGCATTTTGGCACCAAGTCTATCGAAAACTGACACCCTTTCTGGAGTTGTTTTGTTGCAGCTGCACTCTGATAGCACTGCCCTGTTCAACTTAGAACAGAGGCAATTGATCATCACAATTTAATTACAATTTTATATCCTCATTACCTATTTTATATGAATAAATATACCACTAATAATTGTTTTTAT
>JBAKGM010079774.1:0-13129 GCA_037177215.1 Asparagus racemosus | reverse complement strand
TTGTTAGTCGTGAGGACATATTTTTTAATATTCCTATAATCACTAATATAATGTACAACGTGTTAATTTTTTACATATTAAAGTTTATCTTCTATTTGTTATGATATTTAAATGTAAAATGTAGTGGAAGTATAGCATATTTAAGTGCCATTTAGCCGAAATAAAATCCCCAAATCCTGAATATATCCATTTCAATTCCTATCCACTTCCCCTCTTCCCCCCCCCCCCCCCCCCCCCCCGGGGCTCCGCTGCTCAGCCAGCGATGCACACCCTAACCAGTACCCATCTCATTCTCCCCTTCGGTTCCGGTCACCATCGTCCCCTTCTCCACCCTTCAAGGAGACTTCCCGCTCGATTCCGGTGCTCCGCCGGTGACAACAAGCAGCAGCAGAGGAGAGCTTACCCGTTCGATGAGATAGAGCCCAAGTGGCAGCAGCACTGGGAGGTGAACAAGACGTTTCGGACACCGGAGGATGTGGACACCTCCAAGCCCAAGTGCTACATTCTTGATATGTTCCCTTATCCAAGGTATAATCTCTTTGGACTTTTGGAGTACTGGTTTTTGTTCGAAGAATGAGTATTAACCATTTGATCAAAATTTGAGCTTGGTGACTTGAATTGTTAGACGTAGGAGCTTTGTTAAATAGGAAAGCATGAGTATTTGTATGCTCGAAAAATGAGTACCCATTTGATAGAAACTTAAATTTGTGGAAAATGTCGAGTTTGGGTAACTTGAACACTTGTTTTAGTTCAAAAATTGAGTACCTATTTGATCAGAAATTGATTTGTTGGGTGGACTTTGTTAAGTAGATTTAGGAAAGTATGAGTACTGAGTTGATTTAGGTTATTTGGATTTGGTATTCTGTAAAAATGAGCACCCATTTGGGCAAATGTGAAATTGAATAAGGATGTAAGTGATTCAAAATTGCGAGAATAGAAAGCCCTCCTGGTTGAAACTTGCCTCTCATAATTCTCATTTAGGAAATGTGTACCTATTTGAGCATAGTTTTGAACGTTCACACGTGTGGTTTGTCTACACCCCCCCCCCACCCAAAAAAAAAAAAAGAAAAAAAGAAAAGAAAAGAAAAGAAAAGGAATTATAGTGCGTTTGATTTAAGCATATACTTAGATCTGTATCATATTCGAACTAAAAAATGAGCTTCCATTTGACCGGAATCTTGATATTCGTGAAAGAAATTTTGAATTTGGTATTTTAGTGGCTAAAATTGTGAGAAATGACAGGTTTTTATTTCTTTATATAAAAATCAATGACAGATTTCTTAATTAAAGGTACTAACCTTATGTTTTCTTCTATATAGCCAGTTGTTGAGAATTAGAATTGTTAAATAAATTTGATTTAGGTGACTAAGGTCTGTTGCATTCATTGTATTGAGAATCTTTGCCTAAGCAAGACCGTATCATGTAAATTATGCAGTGGAGCTGGATTGCATGTAGGCCATCCCCTTGGATATACTGCCACCGACATTCTATCAAGATTCAAGCGAATGAAGGGCTTCAATGTTTTGCATCCAATGGGATGGGATGCATTTGGTCTTCCTGCTGAACAATATGCTATTGAGGTTTCTTTACTACTTTTGCAACACATTTATGCTGTTAGCTTTCCCTTTGTTGCGTAACACTTTACGTGCAGACAGGGACTCATCCAAAGGTTACAACAGCTCAAAATATTGGACGGTTCCGATCTCAGGTATTTCAAAGCTCATTTGTGATTCTTGATAGCGTGAAGGATATTACTATGGTCACATATACGCTATTATTCAAATGATGGAAATAAACTTGAGATTCTTATGATTATGTATCCTTCTCATGTAAGAATGCAGTTGCCTATCAAGAGATCCTCAACGCCTTTTAAAAGTTTCAAACATTTTCAAACAAAATATTTCATATATCCAGTTCTATTTTTGGCATTTGGACAATGCAACTGAGAAGTATTGACAAAAGATTATGTGCAAAAGCCTTATTACTGGATAATTTACTCATGACATCTGAACTTTCTGCAATGCGAATCTACAATGCTGTTTCAGTAATTATTAGATAACAACAAGACTGAAACAGAAACCATGCTAATATATTCATTTGTCTTCTTTAAGTGGTGCTTTAGCAATACGATCATGTTGAATTTTTTTGGTCTCACAAAGACTCCTGTTGGCACTCATTTCTTTTGTTGAGCTGCTGTCTCTATTGTTATGCTATGTTAGCCTCAGTATTTGCTTATTGATTATCTTCTGCATATTTATAATACTTTATATGCTTGATAACTACTTTTCTTTTCAGCTTAAATCACTAGGTTTCTCGTATGACTGGGATCGTGAAATATCGACCACTGAACCACACTATTATAAGTGGACACAGTGGATATTTCTTCAGCTACTGAAGAAAGGACTTGCATACCAGGTGAGTATTTACCAATAAAATGTTTATCTATCTTTATGCATGTTTTGTAAGCTATGGTTACTCTTCTTCACTATTACATCTAAATTATAATAGGTTGGTTGTTCTTAATTCTAATAATCAGGCTGAAGTGCCTGTTAATTGGTGCCCTGCTCTTGGTACTGTTTTGGCTAATGAGGAGGTAGTGAATGGTGTTAGCGAACGCGGGGGTCATCCTGTTATAAGAAAGGCACGTATAGTTTAATGGTTCCATGATTTTTTTTCTTTTTCATAAATTTTGCATTTATACAATTATAATAATCTTTGTTGAAGCAGCCAATGCGTCAGTGGATGTTAAAGATAACCGCTTACGCTGATCGTCTTCTTGGAGATTTGGATGGTCTTGACTGGCCAGAAAGTATTAAAGAAATGCAACGAAACTGGATTGGCCGGTCTGAAGGTGCTGAACTTGAGTTTGGTGTAGTTGATTTGCTCGGACATGAAGAAGGAGCAAAGCTCTCTGTTTACACAACCAGACCAGACACTATCTTTGGTGCAACGTATATAAAATGCAAATTTTCTTCATTTTTAGAGGATTAAATAGTTCTTTACTTTTCAACAACATTGTATCTTCATCGACATTATTTTCTTACTCTTTTCTTCAGATATCTTGTTGTGGCTCCTGAGCATTCCTTGCTGTCATCAATTGTATCTGATAGCCAACAGAAGGAGGTATGTTTATTGGATTCTGTTGTATTTTTTCTTCGCGCCGTTTAACTTTGGTCAGATTATAAACTAGATTATGATGAATGCAGGTAGAGGAATATAGAGAAGTTGCAGCAAGAAAAAGTGAGCTTGAGAGAACTGATCTTCAAAAAGAAAAAACTGGAGTATTTAGTGGTTCGTATGCTAAGAATCCAGCTACTGGAGAGGTCATTCCAATATGGGTAGCAGATTATGTTTTAGGAAGGTTTATTTGGAATTACTCTATAGTTTCTAGAAATTTACATTTGACTGATCATATATAATTCTCTTGTTGTGGTAGTTTCAATGGTAATTAAATACTTCATATTTAGATTTCTTTATTTAGCAGAAGGTTACTCTTCCAGATGCTGATGATCCTTGGGATTTATGGTGGATACTGCTTTCATTAACCTGCAAAGAACTTAAGCATGTATGATATATATAATTATAAAAAAAGGCGCATGAAAATTTCTGTTTAAGTTGTTAATAATCCATTAGTATATAATTCGCACTGATTTCTTGCATCATTAAGGTCATAATGAATAATGCTAACTTGATGCAGTTATTAACTATATTCTATTTATTGAAGGTGATCTGCACAACTGTAACTGCACAGAAAAAATCATTCATTTACTGTACAAACTCAATTGCGTGTACCTAGAATCGCAACATGAGCTTAATGATTATCCATCATTTAAATTTGTAATAAATCAATATCCCTAATCTGACGTTGTTTTCATAGGCTTCTTCTAAACCGTTTCCTAATGCCCTTAGCTTAACACTGAGTCCTAGAAAGTAGAAACCTCTTAGCTTCTGCACAGTCAGGGTAAGGCTTCCCTAAGTTGCATGTTTTCTTTGCATCTTTGGACTGTAATGCATCTTTCCATTCAAATTCATATCAAGTGATAAATAACATGAAGAATATTCTTGGCCAAATTAATGAGGTTCATCCTGACAGGCCTATTGCCTGGAACTTGGGTTTTAATAGTATGTTATGTCAGCAATTGCTTATAAGTGATTTGTTTTCGTATTATTGCAAATATCTCAGGTTTTTCTTAATACTTTGCAGTTATGGAACTGGAGCAATTATGTCTGTACCTGCACATGATTCTCGTGACCATGAGTTTGCCCTAAAATATGGCATCCCGATTATTAGAGTCGTGAATCCATTTGATGAAAATTATGACGAAGGCGAGCCATTTTTAGGCGACGGTACTGTGATAAATTCATCTAGTTCACTGACTGGATTGGATATCAATGGATTATCTTGTAAAGAAGCTGCCTCTAAAGTCATAGATTGGCTTGATCATACTGGCCAAGGAAAGAAAATGGTATTGTTATTTTTCCATTTTTCTACTCACCCTTTACCATCTGTGCATTGTTTAATTTAAAATGTGAACCTTAATCAGGTGAACTACAAGTTGAGAGATTGGCTTTTTGCTAGACAACGCTATTGGGGAGAACCCTTTCCAGTAATTTACTTAGATGAAACTGGTGAAACTGTGCCTCTCCCTGAAAGTGAGCTACCCCTTTCTCTGCCTGAATTAGCTGATTTCTCTCCTACTGGAACAGGAGAACCCCCATTGGCCAAAGCAGTGTCCTGGGTATGTACAACAAACATTATAACACATCAAATATTCATATATAGTATTATTTTTTCACATACTAATGACATTGTCTGTCGTACTTGTTTTGAACTATTTAATCCTATTCTTTTTTATTGTGCTGAGTATGGAAGAAGCTTATTGAGATAAATTTTCTTCGCTAATGTGGTTACTGGGCTAGTGTGTTGTCAGAAGGGGCCTCTTTTTTGTTGGGAGCCTTTCTAGTAGGATCTAGGATTAAGTCTTGAGGCATGACCTTCAACCCACATTTATTTAATTATTTCTTTACCTTTACCATTGGCTGTGGATGTGTGCTTGTTCAAGTTAAACCACAGAAATCTCATGCTTATCTCTTTTCTGTTTGTCCATTTTGTTAATCTTGTTACTAACTTTGTGTTTGGTGAAATCTGTAAATATTCTACAATATCACCACTTGATTCCATCTTAGCATCTAGCTAAAAATCATGGAAGCAACATTTCAATTGTGAAAAAAAAACAACATTTGATTGTGATGAAAAAACACATGTGCAAAGCTATATCCATGGAATGTTTAGAGTTGCGGATATAACAATTAGATGAATGAGATCTCATGGCCCTTCAATCCTCTTAAATGTGGTGAAGCTGAATTCTATGATAACGCCCCTTTACTGCTTGTTTACATAGTCTTGAATACAACTTGTTTCACATTATTGGTTTAGATGGTCATACTGCTGAGTTCCACTTAGCTGAAGAAAACTTGATGAATGAGAGATTGTTAAATAATATTTATACAACAATGATCTCTGAAATATATTTGACCAGTACCCTCCATAACATATGATGCTCATTTGGTTTTCTTAATCTTATTACTACTAGACATTTTGTCCTAAATCATTCGCTCCAAACCTTACAATAGATGCATATAAATTTTCAGGTAAAAACCATCGATCCTGTGACTGGAAAACCAGCAAGAAGAGAAACAAGTACTATGCCACAATGGGCTGGATCTTGTTGGTAATATTATCCATTACCCCGCTAAAACAATATATTTACGCCACAACTCTTGCTATATTTGCACATCAATTTCTTTGAATTTTGATATGCTTTTATTTTTTGAACTGTTTTCTAAGGACACCTGGGAAATAGGTGGATAAGTATTTATGTTGAAAGTTCTTTGAGAAACTTTGCTTGTGAGTTGTGAATATCTCTGATATACACAATATTTTTGTAACACATACCAAATTTAAAATGTGTTGGATCAGGTAGACTATCATCTTATAGTTCAAATCATGTTATTGTGAGTTAGAAACTATCTTTGGTGAAGGCTAAACAGTGATTGGTTTTCAGAAAAGAAATACGTCGTACTGAAAAAACTTAAAAATTTTGTAATGATGTCCAGTTTGTAGTAATAAAGTCTGTCTGTTTCCCTCATTTAGTTCTGCACTTGTCATCTCAATCTTACAGAGGGAGCTATAACCAAGTTAAAGATCCTTAGTCACTTATGGAATAGTACACCTAAACACTTGAGTAGGTTACATATTAGCTACTAAGTTACACCAGACATGCATATAGGTGGAGATGTAGGTATGAACACACATAAATACGGGAACACAAACTTGTAGTAGGTAGGTTGCGGGACTCGATTATTGTATACGTTTGATATATATTTCACATATATTATATATTTGATATACAATTAAAAAGTGACATCTAAAAACTTTTCGAAAATCATAGATCAATAGTAAGACCGAGTCATAACTTTATAACAATAAGAGAGAGGTACCCTGAAATAAAAAAAGTCAATGCTAACAACACTAATTTACATTGAGAACGGTTAAAATGACTTACTGTGATTGAATTGGTTTACAATGTAAACAAATTAAATCTCATGGACCTAACTAGAAAAAGTGTCTGCTTGTGTATTGAACCTAAAAGATCAAACTTTTAAGTACGAAAGACTAGGTGTGTCCAACTTGGGGCCTCTGGTATTCCCACGGAAGTATCTGTGTCCTACTTGTGTCAAACACCAATAGTTCATAAAGAAGCGTCCCTACCTTAATCAGCAGTATATACCTTATGAATCTTGGTAATACTGAAAATTTTCGCTGTATCACATAGTGAGCAACTACGCTTGTAGCCTCCAACTGAACGGTTTAATCTACAGCTGTTAGAGCTGAATTGATGCCTGACTCAGATTTGGATACTATTTTCTGTATCTTCAGCCTTTCTTAGGCTGAGGAAAAAAATTTATCACCCTACGATGGACAGACATCTCCAAATATGGCAAGTTATTTCACTTACAAGGAAGATAATGTTGCTTCATTGAATGTTTCATGCAGGTACTATTTGAGATTTATGGACCCTAAAAATGGCACTGAATTAGTTAGCAAGGCTAAAGAACGGTATGCAGCTTCTCCTTTTGTCCTGTAGGGCGTACATAGGCGTTAATTATGATGTGGCTGAGTATCTGTTTGATTGGCTATATATAATCAGATATTGGGGCCCTGTGGACATTTATATTGGTGGAGCAGAACATTCCGTCTTGCATTTGCTCTATGCAAGGTTTTGGCACAAGGTTCCCTTCACTCTACAATTTTTATTCCATTACTTGGTCGATATGAGCATGCACTTCTTTTTCATGATCATATTATGAAAACACATATGTTTGAAAAATGTTGCAGTTATCCACAAAAGCATTTTTGTACATTAGATTGTTGTCCCAACTATTCAATTTAGATTGTGCATAACTATGCTTAGGGCTTTTTCAAATTTATTGCTAAATCCAGTTATTTATAGGTGGTTCATTGGCCACTTATGAAATCAATCAAACATCAAGCTTAGTTTTTCTAATTTGACTAACTGTTGTTATACTCATGCTCTTCAAAAAGCTTTGAAAAATTATGCAATTTCAAAAAGATTTAAAAGAGGCACAAAATGCAGTATAGAGATTGAGCGAGACCCAGTGAAACATTATAGCAACCTCGGATGATACTGTAGCAGATGTTAATTCTCAACCTAGGATTACATGTCGGCTGATATTTCAATGTCATATGGGTGGCTGCATTTCTTTTGCATTACCTTTTTGTTGGCACTATTATATCGGAGCTATTTTGGGACAAATTAGTCTACTAAATTTTATTAAATCTGTTAGACTGGGCTCTACATCCTATTTTATCTGAAACTCCAGAAAAGAGAAGTTAAATTTCTCAAATCATACTGCTAGTATATTGAACCTATATACCCTTATTTCTTTTGTAGAGTCTTGCAAGAAAATTGTGAGGCCTTTTCATTTACTCCTATAAAATTTTCTTTTCAGAATTTCCCACCCAGCTTTCTTCCCATGTGCTTCTATTCCTATGCATGTTATTTTCCTTGTAATATCCTTATTATGACAAACCAAAACAAACTTTTCCTACTGAGGTTTTAGACTTTAATTTAAAATTGAGAACCCTGAGATGTATTGTTGATGATCTTTTTCCTTTGAATGAATCAGCGTATTTGAACAAGAGCTTTGGGTGAAGTTCTTAGCAAAATGTATAAAAAATTTAGCCCCTGCTAAAGTCTCAGAGTGTATTTCTTTTTTATTTATTTTTAAACTTTAAACTCTTCAGCTGGAAATATATTGTTATTTGTGATGTTCCCATAGTGTTTGGATAACAGGTTTTGGCTAGATATTGGGTCACTACTATATGCTTTTACAGATTTATATTTCGCATATATCTTTGATCTTTGCTGTTTTATCCTTTGTCTGTACCTCTAAAAACTCTAAATTCTCAGGTACTCTATGATATAGGTGTAGTTTCCAGCAAGGAGCCTTTCCAGTGTCTTATAAATCAAGGTTTAATATTGGGAGAGGTAAGTAACGTTGCTTAGCTGAATCATATTAATATTATTTATCATCATAAATCTGTAATGTTTCTGATAACAGGTGGAGTACACAGCTTGCAGAGACCAAGAAGGTAGACTAATTTCTGCAGACTCTGTAAGCGATCCTAGCAAGTATCATCAAGAAAAGATACCTATTGAAAACGTGCGTTTTAAACTGCTCCTTTTCAAGCTAATGCATTTGAAAGATACTTGTGAGATCTCTTATAAACTGTATGTATTTGCTACTGTAGGTTACAAAAGTTGGTGAGTTTCATGTGCTGAAAGATAATCCAAGCATTCGTTTGACTGCTCGAGCCTACAAAATGAGTAAAAGCAGAGGGAATGTCATCAATCCTGATGATGTTGTTTCTGAATATGGCGCAGATTCTCTTCGTTTGTATGAAATGTTTATGGGTCCATTAAGGTATTATTGTATCCTACTTTCTACTCCAAGTTCTTCACTATTTTTTTTTAAAAAAATTTCTTTGAAACATGTCTTGTTTTAGAGATTCAAAAACATGGAGTACAGGAGGAATTGAGGGAGTACACAGGTTTCTAAGCAGGACTTGGAGGCTAATTGTTGGTTCTCCTTTACCAGATGGATCATATAGAGGTGGAACAGTTGTCACCAATGATGAGCCTACTTTTGAACAGCTCCGTGCTCTCCATAGATGCATAGAGAAGGTAATTACCCATCCCAGCTTTTTTGAACTTTAATAGATTCAGAATTTGTCTAGTATTGGAATGGTAGAGTTTGGTTATTTCTAGACATTTTCAAGTAGATATATGATGAAGAACGACTGAAGCATAAAATATTTGTTTAATGCTAATTTTCCTATATAAGTGCTGACAGGTAGTTCCATAGTTTTGTGTCCTACAATCAAAGAATTATGTCCAAATTAGCATAAATATACAAAACAAATGGATCCATTGAAGTTATCTGTAGCTTACACAGGTGAGGACATTATGTCAAATCAACATTGATTCAGGGAATAAGGTTAAGATGGTCTCAGATCCATGGAGGTTATAGGTGGGTATTTTATGAATTTGTTAGATCATTGGTATTAGTTTACTATTATTTCTGATATCACAACCTCAAGATGACTAGGCATGTCGACACAATTATAGAATTCGAAATAAAGAGTCAATATAGGGGTAATTCATGTTTAAAACGTTCTGAATGTTCAGTTGAATTGTAAATCATGAGGGGCAAATGATTGAGTTTGTGAAACCTGTGCCCAGTTTAAATGTTCATGATCTCACCATAGGAATCATGTTTTGGTTCAAATGCTGTTCCTTGAGTGATTCCTTGAATTGGATTTAGTCTAATCAAATTCCTTCGACTAATGAAAAATTTGGTACAAATCAAACCTACCACATTAACCAGCCTAGCACTCAGATTAAAGGGCAAAAAAGGAATAGGAAATCATACTTTATTCGTGACATTCATTTTTTTGCCTGGATTTCTACCAGCATAATAGCTAGCTACTGATGCATTGTGCTCCTGACTTATGAGTTCAAAGCTGATTCATTACTTATTTTACCTTGTATGGAGTGCAATTGTGTGCGGGAATCTCTTCAACTCATTCATCTACTGCAGGTGACAGAAGAAATTCAGGAAACAAGGTTCAATACAGGAATTTCAGCAATGATGGAGTTTATTAACGCAGCATACAAGGTTTGTCTTGTCTTTTTTGTCTTTTTTAAGTGTTAGACTGATCTTGGGCTGGAAGCAGTTTGCTACATGTAGTTCCTATTACATTACAACATCGTTAAAGTTATAAAAATAATAAATATGCCTGTTAAATCCATTCAGATGAATTTAAGATCAGTTAGAAACACAAAAGAAGGTAATAGAGTGAACAAATTTTAAAAAAAATTGTAACTAAATAAACATCACCTCAATACTTATCATATCCCTTCCCATCTAATTAATGAAATTAAACAGATCAGATATTGATATCAAATTTAGAAAAACAAAAAAAGGAAAATAAAAGAAAGAGATTTGTTTAAAAGTCACAGTGTTTTTCTACTGTAATGACAACATCAGTACTTTCCCCAAAATCTCATTAGAACTTTCTCTTCTCAAATGGTGATTGTGATTTAGGGTTATGGTTCCGATCATCTTAAGCCTAACGCCTCGTTTGGTATGCAGGAATCGAATGAAGTTAGAATGGAACGAAGAAAGTAATGTAATGGAATTAATATGGAAATGACATGCTCATTTCCATTCTTGCGTTTGGGTGCAATTAAGAGAATAAAGTGGAAATGGACATATTTGAGAGTTTTGTATATTATTGATTTCTGCTTAAGTGGGAGTGTCCATTCCCTACCATCTCATTCTGAATGCTTAAGTGGGAATGAGAGGGGAAGTGGGAATGAGCATTCTAGCTTCCAAAATGAGGTCATATTTGATATGAAGGAATGAGAAGTGGGAATTGTCATTTTATTCCCACTCATTCCCGCATACCAAACGAGGCGTAAATTACAATCACCAGTTGAGAAGAGAAAACTCTAGTTGAAGGAGATTTTGTGGAAAGTGTTGTTAATATAGTAGAGAAGTAACTGTGACTTTTAAACAAACATCTTTTTTTTCCTATCTTTTTTTAGTTTGATATGAGTTGTTTAATTTCATTAACTAGATTTGAAAGTATAAGATAAGGATTGAGCGGTACTTATTTAGTTTTGATTCTTTTATTGATTCACTCCATCATCTTATTTGTGTTTATAACTGATCTTAACTTCATCTGAATGGATTAAATGACATATTTATTATTTTTTAAACTTTAACTAATGAGAACTTTATCTTTATACTTTTATTACTGCACATAGATTTCCATTATGTTTTCATTTGAAGCATCTGTGACTAAGAGCATTATGTTCACGAAATTCTGAGCTCCTTTTATTATCTTTTTGTTATCCAATTATCATTTTCTAACTTCAAGAATAAACTCCCTCCCCTTCTCTTCAATCACCAGAAGATCACTTTTCTTTAGGCTTATTAAGTTTTGTTCTTTTGAATTAGATGAAGCAAGTTAATCTCTTATTGTAGTATCATATGCATCTGAAGACACTTGTAACCTTCCCATTTATTCCCCTACATTTTAGGCTTTCCTGTTGTTCTTATGCCATATAGTAACAGTAATACTAATTTCATGCTCATCACTTCTTTTTTTAAGTTGCAAAATCCTTCTTTATTTCATTGCTCAAAGGAATAAAGAATAGATTCAATGGACCAAAATTGTTTTACATGAAAATATTATGTTACATTGAGTTGACAATAAAATTTGGTACCTAATTTGTAAATTAATTTCTTATGAGAGTTTTAGTGGAAGAAGCATCCAAAATCAATCATGGAGGAATTTGTTTTGCTACTCTCCCCTTATGCTCCTCACATGGCAGAAGAGCTTTGGTTTCGACTGGGACATTCGAGTTCTTTGGCATATGAAAGCTTTCCAGAGGTATGTTTTTGTCATCATTTTCTATGTAGAGAATTTATTCCTTTTGATGTGGTCCTTTTGTCCGGTTCTTCTAATATTTGAACTTTTTATCAGTCATTTATTTATTAGTTTTTAATAAAGGGTTGGAAATTTTGTTTAACTGCAGTCTTGCTACTTAGTTTTCATTACTAGTTTATCTGATGTTAATTTAAATTAAATCTAATCTCGGGATTCCTTCATTCAAAATGTGAACTCAAGGTAAAAATGGGATAAAGTAGGTAATAGTAATAATATTATTGACGTTCACCTATGAATAATACTTCATCGCAAGGAAGATTGTAGTTTTGTCAGTGAAGAATCAGCATTGTGCATTTTATATCAAAACACACACATGCTCGAAAAGAGAATGAAACATTGCACAAGAATGAATTGTGAAAGCCCAAATCATGGTTTGCCGTCAATAGGTGACAGCCAAATATGAGTTGTAATGACAATTTTATTATCTGATTTAAGGACCATATTTCCTATTTTAAACCAACGGGACAAAACTATGATTAATCTACTTAATGATTTGGATGCGACCTTTCCCATAGTTAATGTTGGAGGGTTGGAGGATTCTTCCAGAGTTGAATCGATTTGGATAAGGCTGGATGATTATCTTGGAGGAACCTTTTATATCCAACATGGATTTGTTGGCGTGCAACACATGACCAATTACTTCTCCTTCACTTTATAGGAACTGTTCATATTCTTCTATCTCTGCTACTGTTTCGGGGGCTTAATAATTTCTTTTGCAGATTCTTCAATGGGGTGTTTTGTTCGATGTGTCAGTTGTTTGACTTAGCACAACAACAAAGCCATGACCCATTGGGTGTTCTTTGGTTTTTGGGGTATTAATCTCTTAAATCTTTAAGATTTTGAGATTAGTTCCTCAAATCATTGAAATTGCTATTAGGTCCCTAACATTAGTCCCTTTCTTATATTAGGTTCCCCAATTCTCATAAGTTTTAAATTAATCCCTCCAATTGCCGCTCACTTGGTTGGAGTTACTAATTTGAAACAGCTTATGAGATTTTTTTTTTTTTTTGGGGGGGGGGGGGGGGG
>JBAKGM010079653.1:0-13144 GCA_037177215.1 Asparagus racemosus | reverse complement strand
ATCTCGAGCTTCGCTGCTGTAGGCGAACCTCGGTTGACTCTTAAGACCCTTACAATCGGGAGGCGTGCGAGCCTCGTCTTCAAGCTTATAATTTTTTGACTGTCTACAGCCATGTTGGACGACCAGCGTCGGGAGATGGGGAAGCTCGATTTCTTATTCGGGGACTCTGCGACCGACCCCTCAGCCATGCTCCTTGGAGAGAGCAGGTGGCTCCGTGAGGTTGAGGGGGTTCGGTACTTCCTCCTGAGTATGGCGTGGGGATTCTCTTTGATAGAGCTGTGGTCCTTGTCCGTCCTGAGGATGATGCACTGGGACTTGACCCCGAGCCAAGACGGGGTTACGTGCGGCATCTTTACGGGCTCTGGGGCTAGGTACGGGGTCGATAGCTCCTACAAGAGCATGACCGCTTTGCACCCTAGCCTCCTTCAAAGCGAGCTCCCCATGGGGGAGACGCCTACGGTGGCGGAGACCTTCCGTCATCGTTTCTTCCATGCCGGAGGCCAGTTCCCTCTGAAAGATTTCAGGGCGCCCGGGTGGGTTCATTCTTCCACCGGCACCAATCCTTGGTGGTATAGGATCACCGAGTTTATATTGGCGGAGAACTTTGACCTCTAGGGGACAGAGCTGTATAGGGCAATCCGGGCTACCCAACATGGGCTCAACATCAACGCCCCTCAAATCCAGAGCATCCTGGAGCTCTACTGCGGGGATAGCGGGGCTTTCTTCACGCCCAACGGGGAATTAGGTCTGGCGCTCCACGAGATGCATGATGTGTCGGGGCTGCCGATGGGGGAATTCCCCTACGAAGAGTACGTTCCCGGTCAGGCGGAGATCAACCACCTATCCATGCACGCCCCTCCTGTGGTAGAGACTTTGTGGGAGCTCCTTTGCCACTACCACATATGCCTGGATACCCTTGGATCCGTAGATCACAAGGGTCACAAGAAGAGGGTCCCCGGCATTAGTCACAAGAACTAGGCGGATTACCTATTTCCAGGTAATGATGATAAGAAGAGGCCCATTCTCCCTCTAGGCGAGTGCGACAGGGAGATGATAGACCACCGGGTGTCAGAGAGCGGCGGCCCCATGACCCTCGAACATGACGACGGCAGGTTCTCGGCAGGGATGACTTTTGAGTCATACCACCACCAAGCAGGAACTCCCATCTCGACGAAGGCGCTGCTTGCCAGCTTCCTAATGCTATGGCTGAAGCGGTGTGTGGTGCCCACACACTCATTCGAGGCAATCCCTATAGAGGTTGTCTATCCGGCTATGCGCCTGGCCTGCGGGCACTCTTATGCGCTGGTATCTGCGATGACGGCGTGTACCCAGAGTGGCCTTCGGAAGTTGTCTGTGCAGTTCTGCCGCGTCTCCTTCACCGAAGTCGAGGGCAGAGAAGAGGTGGCCAGGACCCCGAACCCTCACGTCAGCCTGCCGTACACGTACCTGATGGCTTGGTTCGTGTCTCACTACAAATGCTTGATGAGTGCAACGGCGGCGCGTCAAGAGGTGAGGAGCGTCCCGTTCATCCAGCAGCTCGCGACGTGCTCCTAGCAGTTCCGAGACGTTGTTGAGATGAGGAAGGCGCTGTTCTTCTTCGGGAATTATGACTTTTTCCAGTGCTTCCCCTACTTCTTGGGTGGGGGTTACGGCGAGTCCCTCCAGGACGTGCCCACGGCCGACCGGCATACTGCCCTGTCCATAGGGAGCTTCTGGTGGTTGGTGAGCATCTGACCTGGCTACCACCTCCTTCGGTTAGGCATGACCTGCGTGCTGGAGCCATACTTCCCGAGCCGCTTCTCTCGCCAGTTTGGCTACGACCAGCTGTATGTCGGCAACATCAACCCCCAGCTAAAATCTAAAGGGGGTTTGGTTGACGGGGCGTGAGGATGGTTCTGGACGCATGCCGGCTGCACAAGTGCACGTTTTGAGCTGCCGTTGAGGGACCGTGTTCCTCACCACACTTTCACCTACTGCAAGTGGTACCAGAGAGTAAGCATTGCTCCTGAGGAGTTCGACCTCCACTCGTCGTGCTTGACTGAGCGGCCGCATTGTCCAAGGGGCCCTTCACGGACGCCGCAGCAAGGTGACCGCCGTCGTGCTGAGGAACTAGAGTTGACTCTGACCGAGGGTGCCGAGACATCGACAGCTGTAAGTTCAGAAGCGGGGCCGTCCGGGGCTCTTCGGGAAGGCTGGGTCCTGCCGTCTTATGGAGGTTTCCGAGACGTCTCGTTCTCTGCTCCCCACTCCCCCTAGTATCCGTCGTTCCCTTAGTTTCCGATGGGACATGGAACATCAGCAGGCTTATCTCAGATTGGGGAGTGTGTGGAGCACATGCAGCTGCCGCCCACTTTCTTCGACTCCCCGCGTCCGTCGAAGCACCCGAGGGAGGAGGGTACGAGTTCAGCCAACGAGGAAGAGGCGAAAAGGGCTCGGCACGAGGAGGCGCCTCCCACCGCTGGATCCCATGTGCTCGTTCTACCAGAGCCGCAGGTATCAGCTCATCCTGACGTGCCGGTCACCTCGCAAGGTAGCCATTCCCAGTCCTTTCCCGTTATTTGGTGAACCGATCACGGTTGGACTTAGGTTCGTTTAACTTGTCACAGGTGTGGCTGGCGGGGCTTTTGAGGTTTCTTCGGGGGATGAAAGCAGCGCTTCAGACCGCGAGGCGGTCTCGTCCCCTCAAGAGGAGGAGGCCAGAGCAGAGGCGTCATTGCCATCCCAGGAGGCATCGCCCTCTACGGGCGAGGAGTCCGGGCCGGAGGAACCTTTCACTCATGTCGGGGAGGCATCAGGCCAGGCCAAAGCGTTGACTGAGATGGGTATCGTGGTTGGGACCAAAGTCTAGGCTCATGCCCTAGAGGGCTCTCCCCTCTCTCCTTCAGCCCGCCTCAGGAAGAGGCTCTTGGAGACGACCGTTAGGGACCTCCAAGGCCTTCTCCGTGACAGTATTCAGATGGTGTTGGATGGGGGCTGCTTGTTTGACGAGTTGAAGCCTATGTTGGAGATGTATCTGGGCAACCTGGTCACTCTGATGAGCGAGGAGGTGGCCTCACCATTTCGACAGCGTCTGGCGGTGGCAGAGAGGGAGGTCCAGGAGCTGCTTTCTCTTCGCTCCAAAAATCTCCTGGCCGAAGCTTCTGAACATGCGCGGTTCGTTGCGTAGGAGCAGCGAGCGTTCCTGGACAAGACCCTAGCCGAGGAGACCGCATTGGCGGAGGAGGTAGCCCGCGTGTCTGCTGAAGGGAAGAGACTTGACGAGGTACGCCGAGAAGCTGACACCCGCCTAGCGGAGGTGACCAAGTCCATCTTGAGCGCAGAACGGACCATCGCGGAACTACAGGCCTTCGTGGCGGCAAAGACCCTGGTTCGAGAGGCGGCTCTGAAGGAGCTGAACGAGGTTGAGGTACTTCAGCTGCTAGCCGTCTCCGAGTTTGAGGAGAAGAGCCGGGCCTTAGAGGAGACAAGGACTACTCTTCAGAACGCCGTCTCCATCACTGAGGAAGAGATCCGCGCGAAGGTCCTCCTCACCATAGAAAGCGATCACCAAAAGGCCCTCCGGGATGTTGAATGGCGTCTTAGGAGATTTTGACGCTCACTCGGATGTACCCCTCCTCCTTTTGTACTTTGTCTGATTTTTTTTTAATTGTGAATGAAAGTTGGGCTTTTTGCCTTCTCATTATCTTGAGTGACTTTCGCGCACAACTCTTTTTTTTTGCCTCTACCCTCAGACCCTTAGGATCTTTAGCAAATTCTCGACTCTCAACAGATTTGATTTGCCTTTACCGATCACCGTTTAGATCGGGCTAGCATGCGGGTTGTCTAAGTTCGTCCCACATGTAACGTTGTACTAAGAGAGTTAACACTCCTGGTGCTACGATATTGAATACGTAGACTTCGTCTTTCTCACGGGAATAGACTACCCAGCCACGTGTGTTAGACGTGGACTAATCTCGAATAAAGGGACTAAGATAAATTCCCCTATGCTCGGGAGGCACAGATTCAGTTGTTATTTGGGTCAGGTCAATGATAACATCTGGCTACACGCGGATTGGCCGCGCATGTAGGCTTTGTCCTCTCCTGGGGTGTGGACAAACCCGAGATAGTGGCACCTCGCATAGCAGGCCACCACCCGCCGGCTGTTCTGAATATGCTAGAACGCTCAGAAGAGTTCAGGCCGTTCAGGGACGTTGGAGTGTGACGACCGATTGGACCATCAGAGGTGACAGTTAACATGTTGGTCATGTGGACCCACCGTTCTCTTGACGAGGATGGGAAGGTTGAATTTTGTCTTAGGTGTAGTGTTAACCCGACAAGAATTTGTTGCGATCGGGGCAACTTTGAGGACCCACCATCCTATTGACGAGGATTGGCAAGTTCATTGTCAGAGGTGTGGTGTTAACCTAGCAGGGATTCATTGCAATTGGGGCAACTTTGAGGACCCACCATCCTATTGACGAGGATTGGCAAGTTGATTGTCAGAGGTGTGGTGTTAACCCGACAGGGATTCATTGCGATCGGGGCAACTTTGAGGACCCACCATCCTATTGACGAGGACGAGAAGGTTAAATTTTGTCTGAGGTGTAGTGTTAACCCAACAAGAATTTGTTGCGATCAGGGCAACTTTGAGAACCTGCCATCCTATTGACGAGGATTGGCAAGTTGATTGTCAGAGGTGTGGTGTTAATATGATAGGGATTCGTTGCGATTGGGGTAACTTTGAGGAGCCACCATCCTATTGACGAGGATTGGCAAGTTGATTGTCAGAGGTGTGGTGTTAACCTGACAGGGATTCGTTACGATCGGGGCAACTTTGAGGACCCGCCATCCTATTGATGAGGATTGGCAAGTTGATTGTCAGAGGTGTGGTGTTAACCTGACAGGGAGCGATCCCGCCGCTTTGTCGGAGATGAGCGGCGGAGGAAACTTGGAGAGGATGATCATAAGTTCTGCTACTGTGATAATCTTGTGGTCTCAACTGTTGTAAGGTCTAACCAAGTGGGAGTGAAAACCGAGCAAGACCCCCCACTGGGTCGGCCGGAGAATTATGATCTTGGTTAGAAGCAGTTTATACTCGTGTACTTGTCGGAGTATAGTAAGTGGCAGTTTATACTCATGAGCTTGTCGGAGTGTAGTAAGCAGCAGTTTATACTCATGCACTTGTCGAAATATAGTAAGCAACAGTTTATACTCATGCACTTGTCGGAGTATAGTAAGCAGCAGTTTATACTCATGCACTTGTCGGAGTATAGTAAGGAGCAAGAGGACTACGGGTAGTACTTCTTTAGGAATTTGCCATTGACCGACATCATGATCTTGTCGCCGTTTGGTTTGACCAGGCGATAGGCTCCGTTCAAATATACTGTCCCTATTACAAACGGTCCTTCCCATTTGGGTTGGAATTTTCATTTCTTCTTAGAGTTGAGGATCATCGGCAGCCGGACGGCTAGGACTAACTCTCCTTCCTTGAAGGATCGGTGCTTGACTTTCTTGTCAAAAGCCTTAGAGATCCGAGCTTGATAGAACTCGATGTGTTGCTGAGGTTCAAGCCGCTTCTCATCTAACGCCTCTAACTCCGCGAGACGTTGCCGATGTTTCTCCTCATTTGACATCCCCATCGCAAGGGCGACGCGTAACGATGGGATTTGAATCTCGAGCGGCAATACGGCTTCGCACCCGTATACTAATGAGTACGGTGTTGGTGCCAGTGGGGGTACGGACCGTGGTGCGGTACGCCCATAAGGTTTCACTGAGCTTTTCGTCCCAATTGCGCTTGCAATGGGATGTTTTTGGTCAAAATCTTGATGATCGTCTTGTTGAAGGCTTCGGCTAGGCCGTTGGCTGATGGGTTGTAAGCCGTGGCAGACAGATTCTGTATTCTGAACTTATCGCAAAACTGGGTGAACGCGAGACTAACGAATTGCAGTCCGTTGTCATGGATAATGCATCTCAGAATGCTGTACCGGTATATGATATGGTGTTTGATGAACCTTTTCATGTTACCGGTCTTGACTTCTCGTAGGGGATTGCCTCAGCCCATTTAGAGAAGTAATCGGTTATCGTCAGGACAAAGCGGTGCCCTTTTGCTAAAGGTGCAGATATTAGCCCGACAACGTCCATTCCCATGTTTCGAATGGCCACGAGGCTACGGTTGAATGCAAGTCCTCGGACAGCTGGCGAATGTAATTAGCATGGATCTGGCACGCGTGGTAGCGCTTGGCGTATGCGACAGCATCACTGGTCATCCTGGGCCAATAATAGCCCATCCTCCGTAGACGGTCCCACAGTTTGGGTCCCAGTTGGTGGGCACCGCAAGTGCCATTGTGGGCTTCCCGTAGGCCTCCCGTGCTTCTGTCGGTGCAAGACATCAAAGCAACAAGCCGTTGTATGACCTCTGATACAGCGTCTTTGTCACCGAGTTGAAATAGAATCTCGGCGCATGTCTACGAACGGAATCCCTTTCCCTGCGGTCTTCAGGTAATATACCGTATATGACATAATCGATGATCGGGAAATGCTAATCCCTCAGCTCTAGCTGGTTCGGGACCCGGTGAGTTGTATGCACGTCTAGAGCGTATTCCCGTCGGAAGAGTTGTCGGTTCGTAACAGTAACACTTTGGTTCGTCCCCAGTGGTAAGGCCAGGTTAGCAGCCAGCAAAGCCAAGGCATCTGCATGCGTGTTCCTAGAGTGGGGCACGTGCTCGATGCAGAAGCTGTCGAATGATTCAGCTACCTTGATGGCCGCTCGGTGACATGGGATCAAGTCGTCGTTCCTGACCTCATACTCTTCCGTCATCTGCTTGACGATAAGTTGAGAATCACCATAGGCTTCAAGATGTCTCACCCCCATCTCCTTAGCTAGGGTGAGCCCGACAAGTATCGCGTTGTACTCAGCCACATTATTAGAGCATGGCTCTATTAGGGAGAAGGCCCTCGGCAACACGTGGTTTTGTGGGGAGACCAAGACCACCCCCACTCCCGCGACGAGGAGCCCACTGGTTCCTACCCAGGACACGCCATCAAAGTACAGCTGCCAGGTCTCCTCTTGTGAGGTGGTGTTGACCTCATAAGCTTCGTCTGGCATATCTTCGACCAACTCCGAGTTCGGCTCCAGCGGGTGGCTAGCCAAGAGATCGCAGATCGCCTGTCCTTTAACGGCTTTTTGCGGCATAAAGTAGATGTCGTATTGTGATAGCAAGAGCACCCATCTCGCCAGGCGCCAGTTTAGGGACCCTGGTTGGGTCATGAAGACTCGGATAGGGTTCATCCTCGAAATGACATGAATGGTCTAGCCTACTAGATTGTGCTGCATTTTCTAAACTGCAAACACCAGGGCCAGGCATTCTTTTTTGACCATGGGGTACCGTCGTTCGGCTCCCTGCAAAGTCCTGCTAAGATAGTATATGCCTTGCTCATGGCCAGCATCGTCGTTTTGCGCTAGGAGAGTAGCCAGGGAATGCTCCGTCGCTTGCACGTATATGAATAAAGGTTTCCCTGATACCGGGGTTGCCAGAACAGGCGGGTTTGAGAGATAATCCTTGATCTCCTCGAACGCCTACTGACAAGATTCGTCCCATGTGAACGACACCCCCTTCTTCATCAGTTTAGAGAAGGGTTGACATTTGCTCGAGATATTTGCGATGAATCTTCGGATGTACGCCAATCGCCCCTGCAATGCTCTCAACTCCTTGAGATTTCTGGGTGGTTAGAGTTCCTGAATGGCTGGCACCTTGTCGGGATCAATGCAAATTCCTATGGTCGTGACAACGAAGCCAAGGAACTTGCCACTCGACACCCCCAGAAATGACTTTGCTGGGTTCATTCTCAGTTAATGCTTGCGCATGATCTCGAATGCTGTTCACAAATCTCATAGGTGGTCGTCTTTGCTGCGACTTTTCATGACCAGATCATCTACATAGCACTCCACCATTTTCTGCAGATGGTCTTGGAAGATGGTGCTCATGGCGCGCTGGTAGGTTGCTCCGGCGTTCTTAAGTCCGAATGGCATGACTGTGTAGCAGTATATCCCTACCGGGGTCTTGAATGCGGTATGCTTTTCTTCCTCGGGGTGCATTTTGATCTGGATGTACCCTGAAAACCCATCCATGAATGACATCCTTTCAAACCAGCATGTGTTGTCGATGACGACATCCGTGATGGGCAAAGGGAACTCGTCTTTAGGGCAAGCGATGTTGAGATCCCTATAATCGACGCAGGTCCTGATCGTGCCATTCTTCTTTAGAACAGGCACGATGTTCGAGACCCAATCTGGATGCTGTTCTTCCTTGATGAAGCCAGCCTTTATGAGCCTTTTCACTTCCACCACAATCGCTTCCATGATTTGTGGACGGAACCGTCTTTGCTGTTGCTTGACAGGTTTGGCTTTGGTACTGATGTTGAGGTGGTGCACGGCGACTTGAGGATTGAGACCGGGCATGTCCTCGTAGTTCCATGCGAAGACGTCGATATACTCTCTGACGAGCGATACGGGGGGTGGCTGTCGGTGGGTGGCTAAGCTGGTGCTGATAAATATGGGTTTAGGGTTAGCCTCATCTCTCATATTTACTTACAAGATTCTATCATCGGTGGGTGGCTGTCGTTGTTCGAAGCGACCACTCCACTGGGCGCTGACGTGGCGATCCCACTCATCGTCATGCAGTGGGATTTCCTCGTCTCCTTGAGTTTCTATGTTGTCGACCGTGGCCATGTTGACCGTAAGGTTCATGAACCAATCCCCGATATTGACATCAGAATCCCAAGCTGAGGAGGCCGATGATTGGCCGTCCGAGTGAGCGTCGCTAGACATCTGGCAGAGGTGGCAGCACAATTCGTCGTCGGAGGAGGTGTAGCCCAACCCCCTTCGGGTCTTGCTGTAGTAATTGTCTGGCTTTCCCCTTAGCACATAAGCAGGCGGGACCGGAGTTTTCTTGCCTTTACCGTAATTCAAACCTTCATTACGGGTGAAATCGTAACCCATGCCACTCATCATGCACTCGGCGGCTTGACTATAGCGCATGAATTGTGGGGTGGCTCGACATTTTCTGAGTCATCCCACATCGTCCGTGTGGGGAGGTCGATCCTCCCGAAGTCAATCTCCTGCCGGCAGTTGTTTCGGGCGGGTATGATGAAGACAGTCTGCGACGATTCAATCATCTGTTCATTAGTGACAAATGATGACCGTAAAGGCCAGTGTAGGGGGAATTGCTAGATAACCCTGTAATCAGGCTATCGATCTCCTTACAGTCTGACTTTGGGCTAGACGAGGAGTAAGCAAATTCAGGATCTTCATTCAGGGAGAGACCTCCATAGCCGATTACAATGGGTTCAATGTCGTTAATGACAAGACCCTCATCGCCTTCCGACTCGCGGTCGGCCTCATTACCGCTACCCAGGTCCTCGACCGGTGCCTCGTGGCCCGATTCAAAGTCCCGGTGGAGCACAGCGTCGGTGAAGTAATTCTCCATCCCCTCGAAGGGCCGCCTGTCGGCAAACACTGTTCTCACTCGCCCGTCACCGTCCACGTACTTTAGGCACTGATGCAGTGTGGACGAGACAATGCGGTTGCTATGGATCCATGGTCGGCCCAACAGCATATTGTAGGAGGGTTCTGCGCCTATGACATAGCAGGTGACCTCCGTCTTCATATCGCCTAACTGGCACTTGAGGCGAATCTTCCCAAGCGGTCGCGTGCCAGTGGCATTGAAGCCAAAAATAGTGGTAGTCATGGCTGATAACCACCTCTGAGGTATCCCCAGGGACCTGATGAGCGTCACGGGGACGATGCTCAGGGCTGATCCTGGGTCCACTTGGATCCTATCTACCTTGGACGAGTTGACATATCCCGTGAAGTAGAGGGGTCTGTCATGGGTCGTCAAGTTGATGAGCATGTCCTCTGGGGTGAAGGTGATGCAGGGGACGTACTGCCACGAAGCCTGGCAACACTGCACGCATCCCTTCTCCTCCTCGTGGGTGGGCGGAAAATGCGCGGTAAAGGCCTCCGAGTCAGCCAGAGCCTCTCGCAAAGCCTCCCGGGAGGGCTTCGACAGACGTAGGAGCTCATACAACATGATCCTGGCTGGGATATTAGACAGTTGAGCGAGTACATCGAACCGATAGGGTGGATTGTTTGAGGTTGGTCTTTCAACATCCTCCTGGAGTGCTGGTGATGCTTGCATCGGGGGCCTGGTCAAGTTATCTGCCGTTGGTGGGGGATACTTCTTAGCAAAGTCCCTCCCTGGCCTTGTGACAAGCGCCGCTACTTCTCCATCAGAGTCGGCGAGGGTTACTACCCCCGGCTCGTCCCTATCTAGGATCGCTGAGACAACGTTGCAGGGCTTACCCCTCACTTTCCTGGCTTGCGTTGGCTTGGAAGCCCACTGCCCATCTTCGAGGAGATCGGGGGTGGACCCACATGACCTGCCCTGACGACAGGGTCTACGGTACTAAGCCCTTTTCCCGCTGGTTGTGGGGGTCAGCGTTAACGATCCTCAATTCTGTCTTAGGGATAGGCACAACGCCCACTGGTGTGTGGACTTCGGGTAGATTGGTTCTAAATTTCAAGGTGACCATGTTCGTGGTTACCTTCTTTTGGACCTTCTCCTTCTTCAAAACTCCTGCGTTGAACAAGGCTTGGAGCTTGTCCTTGAGGATGTAACACTTGGCCATTGGATGGCCAACAAATCAGTGGTATGCGCAGTAATTCAGGTCGTCCATTTTACCCGCTTCCTCCAGTCTGGTGATCTCTGGGAGCTTGATCCTCTTGGTCTGAAGGAGGGTGTCGAAAGTGGGGACTACTCAATCCTCCTTGAAGTCATAGTGCTTCTGAGGACGCGACTCAAACGACTTAGGCTTCTGATGCTGCGCCGCCTTGGGGGTAGGGCTAGCATCTACAGCCATCGTCTCCTTCCCCTTTGAGCGAGGAGGATTCCGGGGAAAGGGTGCCTCCGCAGCCCCCTTCCTAGGTTGGGGCTCTTCCACCTCCAAACGCTTGATCATGTTCTCGACTTGTTCGCCTTGGCGGATGAGTTCCTTCCACGTCCGGGTTTCTACTGCGCCGACCTTGGATAAGATACCGATCGAGAGATTATTGCACCACATCTCGATTAGTGTGGCGTCAAAAACCTGGTCTCTACAATGCAGTGACTGATTCCTGAACCTATTCACGAACTCATTGACTAACTCTGTCTTCTTTTACTTCTCGGCGAGCAGAGTTGCCATCGATACTTCGGTATCATCGTCGAAGAAGCGGGCCAAGAACTACTTTTCCAAGTCAGCCCACGAATTGATGGAGCTGGGCAGCAGCTTGCGGAACCATTCAAAGGCACCCCTTTCAAGGTACCGATGAATAGTCGCATGAGTATGGGGTTATTCTTGGCCAGGAACTCCGTCTGGGATAGAAAATAGTAGACGTGCTGTGAGGGAGACCCCTTCCCATCAAACTGGGTGAGCCCCACGGGTTTGAACTTTGCTGGGTAAGGCACCGTGTCCCACTCGATTGGGTATGGGCGGACCACCCCCAGCTCGGTCATGCTCTTCTGGAGTTTTAGGGCATCAAGTTGATCCTAAAACTCATCGAGCCTTTTGTCTCGAGGAGTGCTCCTAGGCTGTGAAGCTCTCCCCGAAGACCTGAGGAATAATCAAAAGGTGGTTCGCGATCTTTCTCTTCGTCGGTCACGCGGGGAGTGGGCCTGCGTTCCTGATTCCTCTGACCTCTTGGCCGATTCTGTGAAGCTCTCTTGTTCTTCTGGAGCAGCTATTCCATCATTTCCTTCATGGAGTCGATGGCGGCTTGTTGCTCTTCGAACTTCGCGGCCCACTCTCTGGAACCTTCGGCCATGTGCGCTCTCGCGTGCTTGCCATAAGCTGAGCTTGAAGTTAGAGATGTAGCTTCTACCGAACCGGCTTCAGGACTACTATCCCAGATGGAATTTAATCTGGCATAGTCAAATGGGATGGCTGCGCTGGTCTGGAGACGTGTGCGCCAGAAGACACCCCTACCCTCCGCCAGGAGGTAACTCTGCCTCAAGGAGACTTCTGAGTCGGAGGAATCCAAGCATCTGGTTTTACCCTTCCCTGTCATGTTGACAGAGGCAGCTGGCAGCTCTGAATCATCATGCTTTTGGTGGGAAAGTCTCGCTTTCTGACTTGGCTGAGCAAGCCTCTCGAACACCGAAGTTGCTGGCACACACGAATAGTCGGCCAACACTGCCTGGATAAGCTTCTCGCAGTGGCATTGAGGATTGGCTCCCCTAATCACACGCTTGCGAGTCAGATGATCCCTGAGATCTCATGTGGGTTGAGGATGACAACCCCCAGTGCTGGAATGGCTTGCTGTGCCTCTAGGTGCAGGGAGTTCGAAAGAACCCGTGCGAAAATGCTCAAGTGCCGGAATCAGGCGAGTTCGTGCTGAAGTTGGGCGAGCTTGCACCGAAGTCAGGCGAGCTTGCGCTGAAGCCTGGCGAGCCTGTGCTAAAGTCAGGCGAGCTTGTTTTGACGGGCGCGGCCTCGTGTTTAGGCGAGCTTCAGCACTTTGGCCAGCTTGGTCGTGATGAGGCCCACTTGCACAGCGGCCTCCCCCTGCGGAACAGTGGCTTAAGGAGTGAACCCCACCTGAGTTGGGGAGTTCGCCTAATTTGCGTAGTTCGCCTGAATGGGGAATCGCACTGTCGGAGCGAAGCTCACCTGAAAGGTCAGGCTTGTTCGCCTTGGGGGCCCTGCCACCAGAGCGAGGCCCGCCTGCATGGGTAGGCTCGCCTGATTTGAGCGGGCCACCACTGCGGTCTGTTTGGCTCCATATGGCTTTCTTCGGGCTTGCATAGTAATTCAAGCCATTGAACGACATGGAGGCCATTGCCTCTCGCCGGGTGAGGGCTTATCATCACCGCTGTCTAGCTCTCTTAGAGAGGGAGGTCTCTGCACAGATAGTGACGACGTGATTGGTACCGAGACGAACACTGAACTCCCCCACGTGGGACTGTATGGGCCGCTTGGCAGCTGCTTAGCTCAGGTTTGCAGCCATTGATTCGGGGAAGGTAGAACCCCTAGCTGTGGCTTGGGTAGAGCTCCCGGGGGCAACTGCCTCGGTCGCTTGGGGCGAGGCCACATGCTCCACTCTGTGGTATCGGCGTGAAGCCCTGCCGCTAGA
>JBAKGM010079624.1:0-13147 GCA_037177215.1 Asparagus racemosus | reverse complement strand
TGGGATCTCCACTTCGAGAATCTTGTGAGGTGAAACTAAGAGTGGGATCTCCACTCTGAGAATCGAAAAGATTCAGGTGACCTTCAGTCGGACGACCTGATCTAAAATCCCGGCGCATATCTTTAGTCGGTGCTACCTGGGAGGGGGATGGAACTAAGAGTGGGGTCTCAACTCCGAGGACCAAAAAAATTCATGTGACCTTTAGTCGGCACATCCTGATCTGGAGATTCCGGTACATACCTTCAGTCGGCGCTACCTGGAAAAGGGGCAAAACTAAAAGCGGGGTCTCCACTCTGAGAATCGGAAAGATTCAGGTGACCTTCAGTCGGATGTCCTGATCTGAAAATCTTGGCGCATAACTTCAGTCGGCACTACCTGGGAGAGGGATAGAGACTTTATGTTTATCACGAAGGGGATCTTACGCTCGGAGAGGAAGAATTTTATATTCTATCTCTAGCGTGAAGGAAATTTTGAGTGGACCTCTTGTTCATAGAAGGAATCCAGAGGGGATGTTGGTACTTGGACGAGAAAACTTTGTAGGCCCACCGTCAATGCATTTGATCGATGAGGGACTTTGCAGTGGAGGATAAATCTAGGATTATCCTCGAGGAAAGTGGGTGAAACATCCCACGAGGAACTTCCCGTTAAAACAGGTTATCCCGATAGTATTTCTTCAGGAACTTCCCGTTGAAATGGGTTATCCTGAATGTACTAAGGATATTATTTCTTCAGGTACTTCCCGTTTATTAGCATTAATTGCCTGTTGCCGTTCTGGGTAATCAGGCGATAAGCACCGTTTGAATAGACTGTCTCTATTACGAACGGTCCTTCCTATTTAGGTTCGAATTTACCTTTTTTAGAGCTGAGGATTATCGGTCGTTGAGCAGCGAGGACTAGATCTCCTTCTTTGAAACTCCTCTGTCGTACTTTCTTATTGAAAGCTCTCGACATTCTGGCTTGGTAGAACTCAATGCGTTGCTGAGCTTCCAAGCACTTTTCATCCAACATCTTGAGCTCCTCGAGACATTTCTGATGTTGTTCTTCCATTGCCATCTCTGTCGCGAGGGCAATGTGAAGTGACGGGATTTAGCTTAGGTTGTGTATACCTCTTTGGTAACCACCCCCTTATTTTCCTCTGCCTTATCATATATCGGCACAAATAGCTGATGAGTTCTGACCGTGATTAATTGTTCAGCCTCGGGAGGTTGTGCTAAGGATACTGCCAATGCCGCTAATGCGTCAGCGTATGTATTTTGGAGGTGTGGAATGTACTCAATGAAAAATTTTTCAAACGAGTTTGCCATCTCAACGACCGCCTGGTGATATGGGATCAGATCCCCAAAGGCTTCGACCCCCAGCTCTTTGGTGAAATTGAGCCCAATAAGCAACGCATTGTATCTGGCCATATTATTAGAGTACAACTTAGTTAGAGAGTAAACCCGAGGCATCACATGCTTCACTAGGAAAACTAAGACAATTTCAGAAGAAATCTTAGAACATCTAGGGGTATTTGCAATTCGGGTTACAAAGACTTTCATTTAGATGATCTTGGGGTAATGACCCCAACATCGATCAAGGCCTAGATTTTGTCCTTGAGATAGCAGCACGCCTTCGTTGGGTGGTGCACTGCTCTGTGGTACGCACAGTACTTCAGATCCATGACTCTATGTGTCTTCTCCTGATTTTGGTTTGGAGGTAGCTTGATCTTGTTGTTCTCCAGGAAGTATTTGAAAATACTGAGAACCTCGTCTTCCTTGAAAGAATAGACTTTGGAGAATTTTGAAGTCTTCTGCTTCTGCGGCTGTTGCGGCGCTCGCTGTTGGACAGTTTGGTTTACGTCCATAGCTTTCGCCTGTCTTTCCATTTGCCGCATAGGACAAAATTTTGTTTGTGAGCGTATGCTGATTGCTGGCCTTTTTCTACCTTTTTCCTCTTAAGGAATCGCTCGGCCTACTCCCCACGTAGCTTTAAATCTTTCCAAGTCTTGGATGGCGTCGTTCCCATCGCTACTAGTACATCCAATGACAGGTTGTTGTGGTAGGTTTGGAGGATAAATTCCTCAGTTATCGGGTCCCGGCAGTTTATTGCCTTGTTCCGGAACCGCTTGACGAAGGTATCTACTGTTTCTCCGTCCTTTTATTTTTCATCGAGCAACATCCCAATAGATATCTCATTGTCATCGTGGAAGAAGTTAGAGAGAAACATGGACTCCATGTCATCCCAGCTGGTAACGCTGCCTGGTTTGAGACAGCGGTACCAATCGAAGGCAGCTTCTCGAAAGGTGCCAACGAATGACCGAACCATCAAAGACTCATTTCTAGAAATCACCCCTAAGTGAGACTTGAAGTAAATCAAGTGCTGAGTGGGGGACCCCTTTCCGTCGAACGGCGTGAAGTTAATCAAGCTGAACTTTGATGGATACGGGATCGACTCTCATTTCCTGGGGTATGGACACGGTATTCCCGTATTCTTGATTTCATGAGCGGGAGATCAATGTGTTGATCTTACTCTCGAGATCTTTGATTTTGTCATTTTCTAGGACGGCATTGTCACTGGTATTTTCTTGGCTACCCCCAGTGTTTTGTTCTTCAGGGGGAGGTCCGGCACCTTGGTCTTCATCCCTGTCAGTGTCGCTGTCAACCTGATTGACATTGTTGCGATGACTGGTTTCACCTTGACGATTTGTCAATGCTTGGATTTGTTGGTCATGCATTTCTCGCATCTGCTGTATGGCCATCTCCATCTCGAACTTGAAGTTCTCTTTCTGCTTGGCCATTGCTTCTTCGAGCATCTTGGCTACTTGTTTAGCACTGGTCATTAGGGCTTCCCGGGGTTGTCCCTCACTGGAAACCGTGTTGTCAGAAGCCATCGGAGAGCCAACATCTGACACTTCGTCGTCTGACGGCAGCCATTTGTGGATTTTTCATAATTAGAATGTCGAATCGTCCCGATGCGCAACCGAGTAAGCCGGTCGGATGATTGGGGACCGGTACGATTAGACGCTCCTCTACTCGTCATGTTGTTTGTGACTCTGGGTAATTCATCCCTGCGAGTCGTTGATCTGTTTCGGCAAAAGCGCCTTGTTCTAGATTTCAGCATTTCGTCACCAAGTCTATCAAAGACGAAAACTCTTTTTGGAGTGGCTTTGTTGCAGCTACACTCCGCCAGCACTGCCTTGATCAGGCGTGAACAGGGGCAATGTGCAAGCTTCTCAGGAGAATCCCTCTTTCGGGGCCTTCTCGTACCCCTAGCATGATAGTACAGCTCGTCAGCGTGAGTACCAGGGCAACTTATCATACGTTGAGACGATCTCTCGGGTATAACATCGTCGTCGTCAGACGAAAATATCTCCTTTCGAGGACAGACTGCTTCATCAAAGCTGCCACAAGTGACATGCCTCGATGTTTACCTGTGTGGGCGTGAAGTCTCGACGAACTCTCAGACTTCGATTCTGAGTCCGGTAGGTACAGCTGGAGGAGCCTTGAGGTGGGTTTGACCTCCTGCGCGAGGAGTGACCCGTAATTCCCTCAATGGACCAAGGTGTTCCTTGATGGTTGGCCTGCTGGTCGTGGTAGGAGTTGGTTTCGTCAAAGATTTGGATGCAGGCGCCGGAGGTGACCTTGGCGCTGAGCTGACTTTAATTGGGGCGCCCGTGGATTTTAGCCTGGGCGCCAGAACAATTAGTGTTGGGGCACCCACAGCTTTTGATCTGGGCGCCTGGGAAGTTGGCGCTGGGGTGCCTTCAGCTTTTGATTTGGACACCGCTGCAGGTTTCATCAGGGCACCCTCAGCTTTCGATCTGGGCACCTGGGAAGTTTGTGCTGGGGCGCCTTCAGCTCTTGGTTTGGGCGCCGGGGCAGTTTTCATCAAGGCGCCCTCAGCTTTTGTCTTAGGTGCCGTGTTCGCCATAGTTGGAGCGCCAATGGACCAGACCTGACGGGTTGCTGGCGGCTTCTTGGCCACCTCATCCTTCTTCAACTTGCGGGCTTGTTGCACCAAAGCCTGTGCCTGCACGAGGAGTGCGCGGTGCTTCCAGATGCGCTCCTGTAGCGTGGAACAGTTCTGTTTGACTCGGACCCATTCGTTGGTTGACGGCTTGGAGGGACCGTCGATCACTTGAGGCTGGAGCCTCTGCGTTAGTCTAGATCTTAGATCCACCTCGTAGCGGATCCCACCATTGATTGCATGGCTCAGGCGAATTTGCGCACCATACTTTGTCGTCACCTCTGGCAGGCTCGCTTGGAGAGCGGGGGTACATCATCGGCGGTCATCTCGAGCGCTGGGGGAACTTGGGCTTCGGGCGCCGAGGAGAATTTACCTCTACTGGCGGTAGCGCGGTTGGATTCATCGTTGAATGACTCTGTATCTGAGCCCCATAGGGTTCTCCTTGCAGCGGTGACCTTCCTGGAGCGGCAGGGAGAATTGGATCTGGAGGAGGAGGAGAGATACTCCTCAAACTTTTGTTGGTCAAACTCAAACTCGACCTCTTCCTCCACCGGGATTGAAATCCACAGCTACGGCACGACGACCTCCGATCTGAGGCCGGTGGCTCCCACTATGGTCGCCACCTTGTTCGCGGGGAAAGTTGCTAAAATTTTCATTGCTTTGAAATGTTTACAAACTTCAATCACCTGAAACAAAATTCAAATAAAAAGATCGCCTTTTTAAAAGGCTTACAATGAAAAAAAATCAAACTAAAATTATAACTTTGACCCAATTGAACAAATGCGGGATCCGTTTATCGGATCCTCGCTCGCGTGGGTATCTTTGCCTGTGACGGGGACTTGTTTTGTCCGTGGACCACCGCGTAATCCCAATCTAAATAGAGATCTAGATGCTGGATCTCTAGATCTGGGGTGTTTATTTCATGAAGGAAACAAAACACCGACGGGGATCGATCTCACGAAGGAAATGATCGCCGGAGTGGGTGAGATCTACTAGGAGAAATCACACACTGACCCTGAGACTAAGACGAAGCTTAGCCTAGAGGGTAGATCCGCAAACATGACCTAGATTGTTGTAGATCTGAGCTTGATTCTCTACCTCGCAGTGTAGATCTAGTGTATAACGAACTCCTCGCGTGCACAGGACGTGGATCTGAAATTTTGATCTTCATTGGTGCTCGGATCTGTGCGAAAGATTGTGTAGAGCTCTCGAGAATTCTCTGAGTTTTCCAACCTCTTGAACTAAACCCCTCCTAGCCTATTTATAGATATCTGAATAGGGGGCACGAAACTTGGCCGGGCACCATTGGTGCCTCGGCACTGTGGCCGAGGCACCAATAGTGCCTCAGTCGGCTGAGGCACCAAATGGTGCCTTGGTTTGGCCAAGGCACCACGCGGTGCCTCGGCTGTGCTGAGGTGCTTATTTGGCTTTCTGCCGACATTGTTTCAGCATTTGTCCGTTCGTCACACTATTCTGTTTGAGCTCGCTTCCATCCGATTGTGCCGAATCAAAGCTCCGTTGATCGTTTCGCTAATTCCGGAACCCGATTGGCGTAGTATCATCACTTGATTCCGTTCCGTAGACATTCACATCCGGTCGACTCACCTTGTTGAATCTCACTGACCTGAAGCTTCGTCATTAGATTTATTCTACGGTACATCGCTTCATTGATTCATAAGCCTTGCCGACTCACTTCGTGCATTCGTTGACTCGCTTTATGCATTTTGTGGTGCAGTTACGTCGTCAGCGGTTCATGGTCTCATCGCTTAATGGGTCGTCAATTGCGAACCCACCGTCACGTGTCTGGTTCGGGTACTAATAAGTAATTTTCAATGCCTGCAATTTTCTGGGCCTAGTGGTGGGGCCTTCTTGGAAAGAAGGAGAAAGCTTTTTCATTTTTCAAGGTAGTGCCTCGTGGTTTGAGCCCTAATCCTAACCGTTGATTGTGAACAGAAGTGAGGTGGATTGGGCCTCTGTATAAATGTAAAGCAGTGTGGCGGCGGAAATCTTTTTATTTTCATCTTCCTCAAGAGAGAACTCCGGCGATCTCCTAGCAGGCGAAGCAAAGGTTTCTGATGGATTTCGATCACCGAGGACAGCTTGATGAGTTTCACTCAAAGGTGACTCGAGCGCAGATGTGCTTTCTTTATTTGAAGTTTGACATTCTGAGGGGATACAAGTTGGAAGCTCTGGCGAAGTCATCGCCAGTGTACTGTCATGGGGATCAATGGGCTCCCCTCTACATCAAACATTTGGAGTGCGTGCTTTGGTTACCGCTACATCTATTTCTCTAAAAAGTGTTCGAGGAGCTGGGGGTGTCTCCCATGCAGAAGCAGCTGAATTCGATAACTATACTGGTCAGCTTTGTCGTCATTTGTCACTGGTTGGGAATTTGACCCAAGATGAGTGTGCTGAGCTATTTTGTTAGCCTGATCATCCCTAAGATGACTCATTACCATCACCAGATGTCGGGGGAGTTCAAGATCATCCCTGGACTCCCTAAGTTGAAGAAGGGGTGGAAGGACCAATTTATTTTGGTCACTGGGGACGATTCCGGTCTGGGCTGTTCGACGTGGCTAGAGATAAGGAGAGAAGCTTTGGAGCCAAAGCCCTTGTCAGAGGTCGAACAGCAGGAATTAGACCAGATTGTCTGATGCACGGGGCGACATGACATGCACACTCTGCTCGACAACTCTGTTTTTCGCCTTCACAGGATTTCATCGGTCCTCGCTGGCCTGTCGGCCGAGATTAGGGCTCACAGTATAACGTTTTGTGGGAGGGTCGGCAGAATGGTTACTGCAGAGTCACCACGTAATGAAGAGTCTTTAGAGGGTTCCGAGGGGGAGGCGGCTTGCCTAAGTAAATGTCAGCGACAAGAGCCGACTCGAGAGGAAGCCCTGTCTTTGAGGGATAGGGGAGAGGAGGTCCTGGTCAGTTGCGGAGAGGCAGCCAGATGTGTCGCACCACAGGGCGTTATTGGCTCTAGGAGAGGTGGATGGAAGAAGACCAGCCATGGTCCTCGGGGGTCGAACGGTTAGGAATGGGGGGAGCACCTTTTGTGGAGGTTGACTTGTCCGACTTAGGACAAGAGACCGACTGTCAATCGGTCGGGGCTGGGGACGAGGCTGACCAAGAGGAGGTCAGTGCTTTTGAGCTTGGAGCTGCAACCCCGAGTCCACCAAGCAGGCAGAGTGCCACTGGGGAAGTGCCCAAAAGTTGGTCGGCCGGTGGCGCAAGTGATTCCCAGGTAGAGCCACCCCATAGACAAGGCAAGGAGCCGGTTGGGGATCACGAGGTGGATTTCACCCCAGGGGGGTTGCCTTCCTAGTATCATGTGGTCAACACTTAGAGGGATTGGATCATGGTGAGCAATGTGCTGATAGGGATGATATCCCCCTCCGATCATTATGAGGGAGAAACTGATGCGGGGCACCGGTTCAAGCCAGATGGGCATTTGGATGTTCGCTCATCTGTGCTCCGGCAGGGTTACTCGCAAGCAAAGGCGATAGAGCAGTTCAATCTGACTGAAGATAGGGAGATTTTGAAGACGATCCCCGACCTAGGTCTCCATGTGATCCTACGGAGCCACTTGACCAGGGGATGTCTGGTGGAGCAGGAGTTGTAAACTTCCTCCATGGATCGCCTTCCATGGGAGTTTCAAGCTGAGAGCGCTAGTGGGAGTTGCTCCGATCTGCATTCAAGGAGGAGGGCATGCCCCCGAGGAATGTATGCTTCGCTTAAATCCATAGGTTCCAAGCCGCATCGATGTAAAACTAGGGGGGCAATGCCTCAAGAATCCTTTGGCGGTGCTTCACTACTTTGGCAATGCTTCCCTTGGGTTTTCCATGCTGTCTTGGAGTGCTCATTAATTTCTGCAAGTATTGCGATTTGGCCCCTCGAGGGCGAAGGTTGACTCAGGTGATGGAGTGAGCAACGAGGGTATCGAGGGTGAAGACACTAGTGATGAAGTCAGCCTTTAGAGCATGAGTTAGGACTTAGATTTTCATATTCTTCTTTGTTTTAACTTTTCTGTATCAGTCATGCCGACCCTTGTGAATGTACTTCGCTCGAATTATCAATGAATGGTAACATTTCGGAAAAAATAACTAAAAATTTGACTTGTTCTTTTCATTTCTTTTATCTTGGCTTATAGTCAGCTCTATCGGTCGAGCAAAGAATCAAGCCGACCTCTGTGGGGTCAAAATCGATGAACATTATGAGATCAGAAATCGAGTCGTGGAAATTAAGTCATCCTTAGCGGGACTTACAACCAACAATCAATTAATTAAAATTAACCCAGCCCACTCAGAGCCTACAATCATTGGGCAAATAAAATTGACTCGGCTTCTGTGAGGCAAACAATGGGCGTGGTTAAGAAAACTTTGCTCAGCCCCTGTGGGTCTCACAGTCGACACTGTTTTGATTGAGCTCGGCTTTGGTAGTCTCAGTTCTCGGAGTCAGCCCAGAGGTGAGCCATGGTCGCCAGGGTTGGCAGAATTTGGATTGGGTATGGAGCTCATGGATTTGATCCTAGAATGGGGTCAGTGACTTTAGGGCTGTCGACTTATAGGCCGGATGTCCCGGACTCGCGTCATACCCAAGTATTTTTGTGTTGGCTCTCGCTGGAGAGGTGACTTCACTAGGGGATGACCTCGTGAGCCAGGTGCCTAGGACTTATGTTGTGCCTAGATCTTTTTCAGCATTGCTGATCTCTGTTTTGAGGCAAGGAGAAAGCCTGAGTCGGCTTACGTGGGAGTGGCGACTCTGTAGAGGACGACGTCACAGGTCGGGTGCCTAGGACTTACGTTGTGCCTAGGTATTTTTCGGCATTACCGATCTCTGTTTTGAGACAAAGAGCAAGCGTGAGTCGGCTCATGTGGGAGCGGTGACTCTGTAGAGGATGACCGCGTGGGTCAGGTGCCTAGGACTTACGTTGTGCCTAGGTCTTTTTCGGTATTGCCGATCTTTGTTTTGAGGCAAAGAGCAAGCCTTAGTTGGCTCACGTGGGAGCGGCGACTCCGTAGAGGACGACCTCATGGGTCGAGAGTTAGCAAGCAAGAAAAATGGGCCTAACTTAACAAGGTCGGATAGCTCGACCTTCACTTAGCAAACAGGATTCAATTCCTTCTTCGAGCGAGCAAGATCTCCTGTTACAACTAAGTGAGAAGAGTTCCCTAGCTCGGCTGAACGAGATAGGGTTTCTTAACTCAGCTAAAGAAGAAGGGTTCATTGACTTGGTTTGACGAGAAGTGTTCCTTGACTTGGTTTGACGAGAAAGATTTCTTGACTCAGTTTATGAGAAGAGTTCCTCGACTTGGTTTAGCAAGAAGGGGCTCTTGACTCTACTTAGCGAACAGGGTTTGCTTGGCTCAACTTCGACTAGGAAACTACCTCAATTCGGCTAGAGTGGCCAGGTTACCTCGACTCGTTCACCGAGTTAGGGGCCGCGCGACGCTGCTGTAAGGGATTGATTGCTATTAGATTTGGTCGAGTGGTTGTTCAGTGTTCCTTGCACAATTTACAATGAGCGACAACAATTAGGATTGGAATATCAAGTTGAATTGAGACATGGAGCAAAATGTATAATGCAAAGTTATTAAAAGAACTTCCTAAGGTGCTCAATGTTCCATGGGTGCTGCAAATTCTCCCATCTAGGCTCCTGAGCCGGTATGTTCTGGGGCGCAGCTCTTCTAGGACTGTGTAGGGCCCTTCCTAATTGGGGGCGAGCTTGCCACGCTTAGTGTTCTTGTCGAACACCGCCTTCCTTAGAACTAGGCCTCGACTCGAAACCTCTTTGGTCAGACTTTGCTGTTGTAGAATCGGGCGATTCACTGCTGGTTAACAACTTGCTTGTGCAGGGCGGTCACTCGAACCTCATCCACTAGGTCCAGTTGCACCCAGAGTCCATTAGAATTCACCTCTTCATCAAAGTGTTAGAGCCGAATAGTAGGCATGCCGACCTCCACGGGGGTCACTGCTTCTGCTCCATAGGCCAACATGAACGGAGTTTCTCCCGTCAAACTCTTGTGGGTCGTTCTGTACGACCATAAGATGCTTGGCAACTCTTCGACCCAACTACGGACCGCTCTGTCTATCATTTTCTTCAGAGCGCATTTGTTGGCGGCTTCTGCTAGTCCATTGTATTGGGGGTGTGCCACTGCAGCAAACATAAGTTTGATCCCCCATTCTTCACAAAAGTCTTGGAACCCTCCGCTACTGAACTGAGTGCCGTTGTCAGTGATGAAGGAGTGAGGAATGCCAAACTGGCACACGATCGACTTCCACGCAAAGCTAGTGATGTTGACCTCCTCAATTTTTGCCAAAGGCTCAGCGTTGATCCACTTGGTGAAGTAGTCTATGGCGACTATGAGGAATTTACGCCGACCCGAAGCGAGAGGGAGTAGCCCTAGTATGTCCAGGCCCCACTAGGCGAGCAAAATGGGGCTGAAGATGAATGTCAACTCTGTGGCGACATCCCTAGGGATCTCGGCGAAGAATTGGCACTTCCAACATTGGGAGACGAGCTTCTTGGAGTCAGCGATGACGGTCAACCAATAGTATTCCTGTCGAATAACTTTTTGGGTGAGAGTTCTCACCCCTGGTTGGTTACCGCAGACACCTTCGTGGATCTCCTTCAGGACGTACTTGGCTTCAGTCGGCCAGAGGCATCGGAGATAGGGTCCTACTCCACTGTTTTGGTAGGACAACCGATAAAGTTGGTCGTCAATCATGAGGTAAAGGCGGGCAGCCCTCTGTAAGTTCTTTGATTCGACCGCATATGTGGGAAGGTCACCATTGATCTAGAATTGGATAATCGATTCCATCCAACAGGCTTCCCGGGGAATGTCGGCTTGCAAGATTCTCGATGAAGCTCTTGCAATGCTGGGGATTTGGAGAGTGTCTGTGTAGACGGGCCCGGGGCTAATCATAGCGTTGGTTGATGTGAGCTTTGACAAGGCGTCCGCTTGATTGTTGTGGGCATGAGGGACCTGAGAGATCTTGAATTTGATGAAGTGAGTTAGCAGGCTCTTAACAACCTCCAGGTAGCGAGCCATTCTCTCGTCTTTGGCGGCGTACTTGCCGTGGACTTGGTGAACGACCAGTTGAGAGTCGGTCAGCACACACAAGCTTTCAGCTTGGGCTGCCAAGGCAGCTCGCAGGCCAGCAATGAGGGCCTCATACTCTGCTTCGTTGTTGGCGGCGGGGAATTCAAAGGCGATCGACTACTCAATGGTCATACCCTCAGGGCTACGCAAGACAATACTAGCCCCGCTCCCAGCTTCACTAGACGACCCGTCCACTTTTAACTCCCACCAAGAGGCAACTTTAGGGGAGCCATCTCCCAGGTCAGGGCATGAGGAAGGTGTCGTCATCTACTTCCCCACCTGCTTAGTGGGTGGTGGCTGGCCTTGATCACCGAGGTCAGTCGGTTCCTGGTCAGGTGAGGTGTTTCTATAAGGAAGTCAGCTAAGGCTTGTGCTTTGATGGTGGTTCTAGGCTCAAACTGTACATTATACTCACTGAGTTCGACCGACCATGCAACCATCCTCCTAGATGTGGTTGGGCTTCCCAAGGATTTCTTCATTGGTAGGCTTGTCTGCACTACAATAGGGTGTGCTTGAAAGTATGGACGAAGCCTACGGGCTGTGGTGATGAAGGCGAAGGACGCTTTCTCAACCAAGGGGTAGTTCAGCTCTCCTCCCCTTAGAATTTGGCTAACATAATAGACTGGCTTCTAGACATGGTCCTGCTCTCGAACAAGCACCAAGCTTACAGCCTCGGCTGAGATGGCCAAATATAGATATAAGGTCTCTCTCTCTATGGGCTGGCTTAGGAGTGGCTTGGTGCTTAAGTAGGCTTGAGCTCTCTGAAGGCAGTGCAGCACTCTTCGGTCCATTCCAACTTCTTCTTGGGGTCTTTAGCCCCTCTGAGGATCTTAAAAAAGGGAAGGCTCCTCTCGGCAGACTTAGGGAGGAAGCGTCCCAGGGCGGCTATCTTGCCATTGAGCATCTGGATGTCCTTCATGGTGTGCGACTCTGGGAGTTGTTTGATGGCCTCTTTCTTTTCAGGGTTAATCTCAATACCCCACTGTGTGATCATGAACCCTAGAAACTTTCCAGACTGGACTCCAAAAGTGCACTTCACTGGGTTAAGCTTCATGCGGTAACGCTAGAGGGTAGAAAAGGTCTCCTAGAGGTCAACAATGTGGGCAGACGCTAACCTCTACTTCACCAAAATGTCATCCACATAGACTTCCACGTTGCGGCCGAGCTGAGGTTTGAAGATCTTATTGACCAGCCTTTGGTAAGTCGCTCCGACGTTCTTAAGACCAAATGGCATGACTCTGTAGCAGAAGATGCCCTAGTCGGTGATGAAGGACGTCTTCTCCTAATCATACTCCGCCATGCCAATCTGATTGTAGCTCGAGAATGCATCCAAGAAGCTTAGCAGTTGATGACCTACACTCTCATCCATGAGTTGGTCGATGCGGGGGAAAGGATAGCTATCTTTGGGACAAGCTTTGTTGAGGTCAGTGAAGTCGACACATGTCCTCCATGTGCCATTAGACTTCTTCACCAGGATGACATTGGACAGCCATTCGGGATATTAGACTTCCTGAATGAAGCCGGCCTTCAGGAGCCGCTCAACTTCTTCTGCTGCCGCCCTCTGCCGCTCCGGTCCCAAGTGCCTCTTCTTTTGCTGGACTGGCTTGCTGTGTCAGTCCACAGAGAGTTTGTGCCAAATGACGTCAGGCGAGATGCCTGGCATGTCCTCTGGACTCTAAGCAAGCACATCAAGATTAGCCAAAAGAAATGAAATGAGCGCACCTCTCAAGGGTTCGGAAAGGCTAGATCCAATCTTGAGCGTCTTCTTTCCTTCACAATCGACCGAGATCTCGTGAAGGTCTTCGACTAGGGTCGTACGCTCCCACTCTAACTTCTTCTTGAGCTGGAGGGTGTTCGTGAAAAAAGTTGCGGGGGACATTCTCAATTGAATCTGTAAAATAAACCTGTTACAAATTTATCTTTTGATAACAAATTGCAAGATTACAGTTCGCCTTTTTATAAGGACTTTTACAATGAGAATATCAAAAATAAAAAATTACAACTTTTATATTTTCCTTTTTTTTGAACAAACGCGGGGATCTCTATTTTACGGGATCCCTCGCTTGCGTGGGATCTTTGCCTGTGACGGGGACTTC
>JBAKGM010079534.1:0-13154 GCA_037177215.1 Asparagus racemosus | reverse complement strand
GACAGGTGTCGGTTGAAGAGCGGCGCGGGGATGCGTACTGTTCCCCTAACATTAATGTGGATAGGACTTGTAGAGCGTCTGGCCTTAATGGTCCGAGGTATCTTAAATATTGTGTGAGTGGGGAGAATCAATGCACTGATTCTGTTATTAATGCGATGTCGACCCGTCATGGGCCGCAGTTCAGTACAACCATCACTTAGGAATGGACGCTTAGGCTGACTAGGCAATGGCTCTTGTTCGCCCTGGCTCTTGTTCGCCCACGAGAGTGGGTGGCTGGCGCGGTTGTTCATATCACTTAGGTGGGTGGACGACCGACACAATAAATCGAGTCGTTCGTGAAGGATGGACCGGCTGGGCCTGCCCTTCGTGCCGTCCACGAAGGGGAGAGGGGCTGGGACCGCCCTTCGAGTGGTCTGCGAAGGGGAGGCTGGCTAAGACCGCCTTTCGAGTCGTCCACGAAGGGCCGGCTAAGACCGCCTTTAGAGTTGTCCACGAAGGGGAGGCCGGCTAAGACCGCCTTTCGAGTCGTCCACGAAGGGCCGGCTAAGACCGCCTTTCGAGTCGTCCACGAAGGGGAGGCCGATCAAGGGTAAAGCTGTCCGAGCAGTCCGTGCGGGTTCGGCTGGCGAGAGCCGACGCCTTGAGCATGGAGATTTATTCTAATTTCCAAAGTTAATGATGGAAGGCGTTCAGGACCATAACAGAGAGATTAAAATGAGTTAACCTCTCAAAATGAGGGGTTTACTACTACTCCTATTTAGAAAGATGAAGAGTTAACCCATCTTTTTATAAAGAAAATAATCAAAATCCTTGTTATTCTCAAACACTAAAAATTAGCACAAGGGCTAAAGTAAAATTTATTTAACGGGTTAATAATTTAGTCATTCGGGTTATCGGATGGGCTAACTTCGTTAATCCTTCTCCTGAATCCCTCTTCCTTATGTGTTTGGCAAATGGATTATTTTAGCTTATAAGCCACCAGAATTTATAAGCCATAAAGTTTGATCAAATAAAAGACTAATATATCCCTCATCATTTCATAAAATTCTAAGCCCCATTTATCTCTCGAACTTCATTAAATGCTTTTTTTTGTTATTTTCACAACAATGTTGGTTTATAAGTTACCCATTCAATAAACACTCTGCTATTGAAAATGGATTACAATCTACTAAATTTACTGAACACTTTGACTTATGTAATCAACTTGCCTTATACTCCATTTATAGATTATAAGATGTTGCCAAACATGCTCTTAAAATTTTCCACCAAAAAAAAAGTCAAAGCAATATAAGTTATCCAATACAATTTAGCCAATATGTCACAAATTTTATTTTCATAAATGATCACGATATTACACATTTGAAGAAATTTGTAATGTCAAATTATCAAGACTTTTTAATAACGCATTTGCAAAATCTGTTATATCAATTGACGAATGTAAGTACATATTTCTCTTTAATAGGTCTTTCCTTTATTTCTCTTTTGTATACTTTTCTTTTTTTGTAATTTTCTTTGATCATAGAGTTTTCCTCTAGTAGGACTTTCTATATAGATTCTATTTTATGTGTACCGAGGTCGCTACGGTAGAGAGGAGAGACCATGGCGTTTTTAATGTTAGAAGTGTTTGATTTAGTGTTTGCGATAATCTGTCGCTAATCGAAGGAGACACTGTACCTTATCTTGTCAGGCAATAACACTATTGTGACTCCAACTATCGAACCAAAAAACTTTAAAACTGATTAAGATGAGAGGTAAATTTGAGCGATGATTATAAGTTGGGATGCTATTGTAATTACTTGAGTGGTAATTTGAAAATAATGTAAGATGACTTGAGTGGTAAGTTGAAAATACGGTCATCACATTTTATTACACTTTATATCCTCATTATCTATTTAATTTAAATAATATATTACTAATAATGTGTTTTTCTCTTAATCTGCAGGAAATGAAAAACTAATGAATAAGAGCTCGAAAAGAACTCAAACTTTCTCATTTTTAACTTTTTATTGAAGCCTAGGATCAAACCAAGCAACCTATAGAAGCCCAAGAAATAAGGATAAAAAATAAAAAGAAATCAAATCAAATTCATATTCAGAATGATCAGCCACAAAGAAACAATATTATCCTCAATCCGGAAGGCGGAATCTAACATATAATATATGAAAATCGTCTATCCCAACAAGACGGAGCTATCTAGATTTTTAGAAATTTAAAATTCTAATCGGTCCACCAACAAATTGGCCAACCGATCGGTCAATCGATTACCGATTGATTCGTAACTAAATTGTTTTGTGGCTAAGATTTAATCCTTTGAGCCCAAACCAAATCCAATAGCTCTTATTACTTGCTGTAAACTATAAATAGATGTAAAGGGTGAGGGGCTTGAGTGTGAAAAATTTTGTAATAACCTCTATTTGGAGAGGAGGGTTACTCTTAATTGAGAAAACTTTCTAAAATTGTAAACATTATTTACAATTAATAAGAATAATTTTCTCCACCTTTTAAATTTTTTCCTTTCATTGCTGATGGAGATGAAGATGAAGATTTACTTTCAAGGGGCCATCCCTTTGCAATGTAAGTTTTTATTATTTTTCTTTTTTTTTTCTTGCTTTAAAAATTCATGTTTTAGGATTTTATTTTCTCTTTTTTTTTGTATTGGTAGATTATTTCATGTCTTATAGCTTAGATTTACTTTCATGCTTTTTTATTTTTATTATTTATTTTTACGCTTTGTAGAATTTATTTTCTTGTATTTTTTATAGTATAGATATACTTTTATGCTTTTTTAATTTTGTTAGTTAGATTTTCTTTATGCTCATAGTTTAGATCCTTATTTTCTTATTCTTGTTGTTATTTTTGTAGTTAGTTTTTATTTTTATTCCCTTTCTTTTATGCTTACTAGCCTAGATTCTATTTTGTTGTTCTTATTTTCTAAAATGCATAACTAAATATTGTGGGAATTCTAGAATTGTATGAAACTGGTTTGATTTTTTTATAATTTGTGGATTGCTCTTTTGTGCTCAAAATGATCATGCTTAGAATAATCAATTAGAGAATTAATTGGTAGAAGAAGAATTTGGTAATCTATGCTTATTTTGAGTGGTTTGATAGATTATGCTTATGAATTTTAGAATTACTATCTTGTTGCTTGCTCTTTTCATGAATGATTATTGTGTTTGGATGATAATTTGATAGTTTATGCTTTTCTTAAGTGGTTTGATAGTCTATGCTTAATAAATCTAAAGGAAAATGTGATAAAAAGAGAGTAGTTCATAAGTCCTAAATAAAATTAACTAGTGGATTCAATTCTAGATTCCTATCTTCTCTCCTGATTTCCTCCATATTTTACTTGTTTTGATTTTTCCTTTGGTTAATTTTTCTAGTCTTGATTTTGTTCTTTTCTTATTTTTTTGGTTTCTCCTCCTTATTTATTCTTTATTTTCTTTTATTTGTTCACTCTCTTTCTCTCCTCTTATTCTAGTTTTTTTAATTTGTAAACAATCACACACTCTCTATATCACTTTCACATTCACTCTTCTTTGTCCACACGCATTTCTAGGAACCAATTTAGAATATTTTCTACACACATCCTCGTGGGATCGACATTGTACTATACTATAACTTGATTGTGCACTTGTAATCTTGATACTATTTTCATAAACACATTAAGTTTTTGGTGCAGTTGTCAGGGAAGGTGCTTGTAATTAAGAATTTTCTATTTTAGTTTTTGATTTGTTTGTTTTCTTGTGAAGGAACAACTTTGAAGCTTGAAGATTGAGGATTGCAGATTGAAAGTTTGCTTTGCTTGAAAAGGTAAGTCCTCTTTCTAGTATTTTCAATTCTACCCTCTAATTTAGTTTCTCACAATTAGAGATAATTTTCTCTAGTCAACCCTAATAAATTCCACCCTTCACTTGAACAATTACTAACAAGATAATAAATTCAAACAAGAGCTCTCTTTCTCTCTCTCTCTCTCACATTTGTTTGATTGTTTACCCTAATTGAAAAATAAAAAAATTTTATTTTTGCATCCTTTGTAGTTGCTTTTAATTTCTAGGGTTGCATTGCATATAGTAGAAGGAATTCATTAAAGTAATGTGAGCATTTTGATTTAAGGACTCACTTAAAAATACTCTTAAGGGCAATACCCCCTAATCAAGATAAGGTGATAGATTTCATCACCCTTATCTTAGCTCACAAATCTCTAATTCCTCATTAGACAAACTCAAGCCTTTTAGAACTCATTAGACGTTGGCCCCTAAAAACTCAAGCTCATTAAGGAACAAGAAATCCTTAAGTGAACCGGTTTAAGTTTACTTGAATTCATTGGTATCTAAGGTAATATTTAGGGTTTGCGTATATCACTCTACAAGAAAGAGGTACTTAACTGGCCTTTGGCCTTCCTCTAGTACTATCATTACCTGGCTAACTGACCGAGAAAACTTCAATCTTTTCACTCAAGGAGTTTTTTATTAGGAGCTGATCTAGTTGAGTCTAGGTTTAACATTAAAATGAAGCATGGTTGTTTCAAAGTGGTTGCTCTTAATTTGTTTTGGTTAGGTTTTTCTTTTTATCCTTCTTTTCTTCTCTTATTAATCTTTTAGGTCTTTTTAGTTTTTCCCTAAAAAAACTTAACTTTTCTTAGAACTTTTTCCTAATTTCTTAGAACTTTTTCCTAACTTTTCTTTGTAGGATAGCTGAAGGCATCACGGTGTTGCATTTATTGCCTGACCGCTGTCGGAATCTTGAATCGTAGCTGATTGAGCTCACTTGCTGCTGACTCGTGTTGGTGAATTGTCATTCAACTGACCATCAAACCTTTTACGAGACTCCTCGATCGATCGGTGAATTCTTCGCTGTGATGCGTTGATTGGCGTCAAAATATACGGAGTTTTAGCCTTCAATCGGCGAGTGCGACTTGTTGACCGACATTCAATTTTATTTGGATTCGAACTGTTGATCAGCGAATCCTACGGCGGCGACGCGTTGCCCGGCGTCAACACAGTTTGTACTCGTGCATTTTAGTTTTTGGAGTATCGGTGAGTTCATTGCTTATTGGAGTATTATTGAGAGAGAAAATTGGGGGTTCATCGGTGAACTCTTTATCGTGATACTCGTTGTGAGATTAATCACGGCGGGAGGAATTTCTTTGATACGAGACGCATTGTCCGGCGCCAATTCAGTTTATACTCATACGTTTACGGGAGTTTTAGGAATTAGTTTATCCACATATACTCGTTCAGAGGTTGGCCAATTATCCTCAAGAAAATTTTATGGGAATAATTTCCAGGAACTTCTCGGCCAAATAGGAAACAGTTTATACTCGTGTACCTTTTTAGAGTATTTCTGACTTCTTCGTCGGCGACGCATTGATTGGCGTCGATATAATTTTCACACTTCGTTGGCGTTCATCGAGTTATCTCTAAAAATATTTCTTTTATGGAAATATCCTCCATGAACTTCTCGACAAAATAGGAAATAGTTTAGACTCGTATACCTTATTAGAGTATCACTGACTTCTTCGTCGGTGACACAGTGATTGGCGTTGATATAATTTTCACGCTTCGTTGGCGTTCATCGAGTTATCCCTAAAAATATTTCTTTTATGGAAATATCCTCCGGGAGCTTCTCGACAAAATGGGAAACAGTTTAGACTCGTATACCAATAGGAAACAGTTTAGACTCGTATACCATTGCTGACTACCGTTTGAATGGGGCTAGCGTGCAGATTATCTGAACCCGTTCTGCACGTAACATTGTGCTAAGAGAATGAAACTCTCTTAGACTTCATGCTACGATATTGAATACGTAGACTTTGTCTTTTTCACGAGAAGACTAAGCCGGCGATGCGTGTGAGGCGTCGACCTATCCCTGCTTAGGATTCAGGATCAAATTCTCTAAGATAAAACTTGGATTAAGGAGTTTTTGTTGATAAAATTAAATTAGTGAGAGGGGAAGAATTTTATATTCTATCTCTCATGGCGAATGATGGAAACCAAGAGCAGGAACTCTGCTCTGGGAGTCGAGTGGACTCAGGCGACCTTCAGTCGGACAACCTGATCTGAAAATCCTGGCGCATACCTTCAGTCGGCACTACCTAGGAGAGGGATGGAACTAAGAGTGGGATCTCCACTCTGAGAACTGGAAAGACTCAGGTGACCTTTAGTCAAACGACCTGGCTTGAAAATCCTGGCGCATACCTTCAGTCGGCGCTACCTAGGATGAGGATGGAACTAAGAGGGGGATCTCCACTCTGAGAACCGGAAAGACTCAGGTGACCTTCAGTCAGACGACTTGCTCTGAAAACCCTGGCGCATACCTTCAGTCGGTGCTACCTAGGATGAGGATGGAACTAAGAGTGGGATCTCCACTCTGAGAACCGAAAAGACTCAAGTGACCTTCAGTCGGACGACCTGGCTTGAAAATCCTAGCGCATACCTTCAGTCAGAGCTACCTAGGATGAGAATGGAACTAAGAGTGGGATCTCCACTCTGAGAACTGAAGAGTCTCAGGCGACCTTGTAGGCGGTAAAAAAATGCCCACCCCGCCTAAAGGAAGGCTCGCCTGCACGAAGCCCTCCCACTCGTTTGGGTTCGCCTGAATGAATTCAATGCCGCCTGAAGGAAGACTCTCCCATACGAAGCCTTCCCACTTGTTGAGTTTGCCAGCACGAACTCAATGTTGCCTGGAGTAAGCTCGACTGCAAGCTCGCCTGAAGGCTTGAAGCTCACCTGAATCAAGCTCGCCCATAGACCCAAGCGCCAGCTCGCTTGGCTCGCATGAGGACTTAGAACTCGCCCGCACGAAGCCTTCTTGCTGAGTTCGCCAGCATGAACTCAATGTCACCTAGAGCGAGCTCGACCGCAAGCTCGCCTAAAGGCTTGAAGCTTGCCTGAATCAAGCTCGCCCATAGACCCAAGCGCCAGCTCGCTTGGCTCGCATGAAGACTTGAAACTCACCTGCATGCTTGAAGCTCATCCGCATAAAGCAAGCTCGCCTGAAGGGTCGAAGCTCGCCTAAATCAAGCTCGCCCGTAGACCCAAGAGCCAGCTCGCTTGGCTCGCATGAGGACTTGGAACTCGCCTGCATGCTTGAAGCTCGTCCACATAAAGCAAGCTCGACCGAAAGCTCGCCTGAGGGGTCGAAGCTCGCCTAAACGCTTCGCTCGCCCCCTGAATACGTTGGCGGGGTCTGCCAGCTGACCCAGCCAGTTGACCCCACCAGTTCGTTAAAGCTCGCCACGTTCCCCAGGCTCGCCTGTTCAGTTACTGGCCTCACCTGAACAATGCAGGCGGACATCCGCTTTGGGAAGTGGGCCTACCCACTTTCTACGCCCTGGGTAATGATGAGGCATGTCTCTCATCACCCCTGAGTGGTCACCTCCCATAGGGGGGCATGGCTCTCCTCAACTAGGCATGGCCGTATCCCACAAATCAAGGGGATGGCCATGCCTCTTCTGGCCTATTTATAAGCCACCATCTCCACATGAGAGGAGGCTGGCTCTTTTCAGAAGGCTGGAAGTTAGCAAGCATTGAGGCATTCAACTGCTTGGTATTTTAAGAATCTCAATCTGAACTCTCAGATTCGGAGACCATCTAGCTCTTTGCAAACTCTTGCATCGTAGCTATATCCAAGTGAGCTAGGTTCGGGTAGAATCGAACTAAACCACATCGGAGTTTCTACTACGTACTGAAGTTCTCCACCTGCAACGTCGATCGAATCGTCCAAGGGAAGCGAACTCGATTCGAGCAACAAGGGAGATGTCCTATCGCTACCAACGAACCCATGTTAAAAACAAGAAAAGCCTTCCCTTCGCTTCGGTTGTAAAAAGCGATTCTTGATTTGTAAACAAACAACTTGACAAATACAGATCAGAGAGGAGATTTTTATACCAAACAGAAGATGGCGACCATAGTGGGAGAAACCGTTTCCTCAACCAAAATGGTGGTGGCGTAGTTTGACAACTTTGCGAAAGGGACGATAGTTGAGTCCCTCGTAATTGAGTTCGATCAAGCTAAGTACGAAGAGTACTTAACTTCTTCCTCTAGCGGCAAAGCTTCACGCCGATACCGCAGAGTGGCACATGTGGCCTAGCCCCGAGCGGCCGAGGCAGCCGTGCCCAAGAGCTCTACCCGAGCAACAGCAGGGGGTTCTACTTTCCCCAAACCAATGGTCGCAAGTCTGAGCCAAGCAGCTACCAAGCGGCTCATACAGCCCCGTGTGGAGGAGTTCAATATTTGTCTCGGTGCCGATCATGTCATCACCATTGATGCGGAGCCCTCCCTCTCTAAGAGAGCTAAACGGCGACGACAACAAGCCCTCGCCCACCGAGAGGCAATGGCCTCCGTATCATTCGACGGCCTGAATTACTATTCAAGCCCAAAGAAAACCAAATGGAGGCAAACAGTCCACAGTTGTGGTGGCCTGCTCAAATCAGGCGAGCCCACCTTTACAGGCAGGCCTCGCTCTGGTGGCAAGACCCCTAAAACTAGCGAGCTTGGCCTTTCAGGCGAGCTTCACTCCAACAGTGAGGTTCCCCACTTGGGCGAACTAAGCAAAACAGGCAAACCCCCCAAATTAGGCAGGGTTCACTCTTCAAGCCACTATTCCACAGGCGGAAGCCACTACCTAGGCGAGCCCTATAAAGCCTGAGCTAGCCAAAAGGCGAAGCCCACCTAAATACGAGGCCTCGATCGCCAAGACGAGCTATAGTCAAGTCGCAAAGTGCATGATGAGCGACATGGGTTACGATTTCACCCGCAATGAAGGCTTAAATTATGGTAAAGGCAGGAAAACTCCGATCCAGCCCGCTTATGTGCCAAAAGGTAAGCCCGGTACTTACTATAGCAAAACCCGAAGAGGGTTGGGCTACGCCTCCTCCTCCTCCGAATTGCCTTGCCACTTTGGCCGGGTGTCTGGCGACGCTCACTCGGACGACCAATCGTCAACCTCCTCGGCTTAGGATTTGGATGTCAGTGTTGGAGATTGGTTCATGAACCTTACAGTCAATATGGCCACAATCGATACCGTCGAAATCCAAGGAGATGAGGAAATCCCACTTCATGATGAAGAGTGGGAACGCCATGTCAATGCCCAGTGGAGCGGTCATTTCGAACAACGACAGCTGTCCACTGAGGACGGAATCCTCCCGGTAAATATGAGAGATGAGGCCAATCCCAAACCCATATTTATTAGCACCAGTTTAACTCTCCAGGAGAAGGAAGACCTCGTATCGCTCGTTAGAGAGTATATTGACGTCTTCGCATGGAACTATGAAGACATGTCCGGTCTTGATCCTCAAGTGGCCGTGCACTACCTCAACATCGGTACAGACGCCAAACCCGTCAAGCAACAGCAAAGACGGTTCCAGCCACAAATCATGGAAGCAATTGTGGTGGAAGTAAAAAGGCTCATGAAGGCTGGCTTCATCAGGGAAGGACAACATCCAGATTGGGTGTTGAACATCGTGCCCGTTCTAAAGAAAAATAGCACGATCAGGACATGTGTCGATTATAAGAATCTCAATGCTGCTTGCCCTAAAGACGAGTTCCCTTTGCCCATCACGGACGTCATCATCGACAACATGTGTGGGTTTGAAAGGATGTCATTCATGGATGGATTTTCGGGGTACAACCAGATCAAAATGCACCCCAAGGATGAAAAGCATACTGTGTTCATGACCCCAGTAGGGATATACTGCTACACAGTCATGCCGTTCGGGCTTAAGAACTCCGGAGTGACCTACCAGCGCGCCATGAGCACCATCTTCTAAGACCATCTGCGGAAAACGGTGGAGTGCTATGTAGATGATTTGGTCGTGAAACGTTGTGGCAGAGACGACCACTTGCGAGATCTGCGAGCGGCATTTGAGATCATGTGCAAGCATCGACTGAGAATGAACCCTGCAAAGTCATTTTTAGGGGTGTCGAGTGGCAAGTTTCTCAGATTCATTGTCATGACCAAAGGAATTTGCGTCGACCCCGACAAAGTGCGAGCCCTTCAAGAACTCCAACCACCCAGAAAACTCAAGGAGTTGAGAGGATTGTAGGGATGGTTGGATACATCTGAAGATTCATCGCAAATCTCTCGGGCAAATGTCAACCTTTCTCTAAACTGATGAAGAAGGGGGTGTCGTTCACATGGGGCGAATCTTGCCAAAGGGCGTTCGAGGAGATCAAAAATTATCTCTCGAACCCGCCCGTTTTGGCAGCTCCAGTGTCAGGGAAACCTTTCTTCATATACGTGCGTGCAACAGAGCACTCCCTAGCTGCCCTCCTAGCGCAAAATGATGACGCTGGCCATGAACAAGGCATATACTATCTAAGTAGGACTTTGTAGGGAGCTGAGCGACGATACCCCATGGTCAAAAAAGAGTGCTTGGCCTTAGTGTTTGCAATTCAGAAAATGCGACTCTACCTGGTTGGCCAGACTATACATGTCATTTCGAGGATGAACCCTACCTGAGTCTTCATGATGCAACCCGAGTCTCTAAATTGGTGCTTAGCGAGATGGGCGCTCCTGTTGTCACAATACGATATCTATTTTATGCCGCAGAAATTCGTTAAAGGACAAGCAATTTGCGATCTCATGGCCAGCCACCCGCTTGAGCCGAACCAGGAGTTGTTCGAAGACATGCCAGATGAAACTTATGAGGTCAACACCACTTCACAAGAAGAGATCTGGCGACTATACTTTGATGGCGCATCTCGAGTGGGGAACAACGGGTTTATCGTCGCAGGAGTGGGGGTGGTTTTGGTCTCTCTGCAAAACCACGTGTTACCATGAGCCTTCTCTCTGACAGAGCCATGTTCTAACAATGTGGCTGAGTACAACGCAATACTCATCGAACTCGACCTAGCCAAGAAGATTGGGGTGAAACACCTTGAAGCCTATGGTGATTCTCAATTCATCGTCAAGCAGATGACGGGAGAATATGAAGTCAGGAATGACGACTTAATCCCATGTCACTGAGCGGCCATCAAGTTCGCCAAATCGTTCGATAGCTTCTGCATCGAGCACGTGCTCCGCTCCAAGAACATGCATGCAGATGCCTTGGCTTCACTGGCCGCTAACTTGGCTTTACCACCCGGGACGAGCCAACGCATTACCATTGCGAACTGACAACTCTTTCGACCAGAATACACTCCAGAGGTGCATACAACTCACCAGGTCCCAAACCAATTGGAACTGAGGGATTGGCATTTCCCGATCATTGACTACGTCGTATATAGTATACTGCCTGAAGACCGTAAGGAACGGGATTCCGTCTGTAGATGTGCGCCAAGATTCTATTTCAACTTGGTAACAAAGATGTTATATCGAAGGTCGTATGATGGCCTGTTGCTTCGATGTCTCGCACCGACAGAAGCACAGGAGGCCCTACGAGAAGCCCATGATGGCACCTGCGGCGCCCACCAACCAGGACCCAAACTATGGGACCGCCTCTGGAGGATGGGCTATTATTAGCCCAAGGTGATCAGTGACGCTGTCGCATAGGCCAAGCGCTGCCACACATGCCAGATACATGCCAATTACGCGTGACAACTGCCTGAGGACTTGCATCCAACAGTGGCCTCATGGCCGTTCGAAACATGGGGAATGGATGTCGTCGGGCCGATATCTCCGCCCTCAGTAAAAGGGCATCGATTTATCTTGGCGATAATTGATTACTTCTCCAAATGGGCCGAGGCAATCCCTCTATGAGAAGTCAAGACCCGTAATGTGATAAAGTTCATCAAGCACTATATCATATACCGGTATGGCGTTCCGAGACGCATTATCCATGACAACGGACCGCGGTTCTTTAGTCTCGCGTTCACCCAGTTCTGTGACAAGTTCAGGATACAGAATCTATCCACCACGGCTTACAACCCATCAGCCAATGGCCTAGCTAAAGCTTTCAACAAGACGATCATCAAAATCCTGACCAAATTAACATCCCATAGCAAGCGCGATTGGGATGAAAAGCTCAGTGAAAGTTTATGGACGTATCGCACCATGGTCCGTACTCCCACTGGCACCACGCCTTACTCGTTAGTATACGAATGCGAAGCCGTACTGCCGCTCGAGATTCAGATCCTATCTTTACACGTCGCCCTTGCGACAGGGATGTCAAATGAGGAGAAACATCAGCAACTGCTTGCAGAATTAGAGGCGTTAGATGAGAAGCGGCTTGAAGCTCAACAGCACATCGAGTTCTATCAAGCCTGGATCTCTAAGGCTTTCGACAAAAAAGTCAAACACCGGTCCTTCAAGGAAGGGGATTTGGTCCTAACCGTCTGGGGGCCAATGATCCTCAACTCCAAGAAGAAAGAGAAATTCCAACCCAAGTGGGAATGTGCATTCATAATAGGGATAGTATATTCGAACAGAGCCTATCATCTTGTCAAACCAAATGGTGATAAGATCATGATGCCTGTCAATGGAAAGTTCCTAAAGAAGTACTACCCATAATCTTCCTACGGTTATCACACTCCGATGAGTACACGAGTATAAACTGCTTCTTACCACACTCTGACGAGTACACGAGTATAAACTACTCCTTACCACACTCCGACGAGTACACGAGTATAAACTCCTTACCACACTCCGACGAGTACACGAGTATAAACTGCTTCTTATCACACTCTGACGAGTACACGAGTATAAACTACTTCTTACCATACTCCGACGAGTATACGAGAATAAACTGCTTCTGACCAAGATCATATTTCTCCTGCCGACCGTTTTTAACAGTTAAGGGTCATGCTCAATTTTCACTCCCACCCGGTCAAACTTTTAAACAGTTAGGACCACAAGATTATCATGATACCGAAACTTATGATGATCCTCTCTAATTTTCCTCCACCACTCTTCTTCAACAAAATGGCGGGATCGCTCTCACTGTCGGGTTAACACTACACCTCTGACAATCAACCTACCGATCCTCGCCAATAGGATGGTGGGTCCTCAAAGTTGCCCCGATCGCAACAAATCACTGTCGGGTTAACACTACACATCTGACAATCAACCTACCAATCCTCGTCAATAGGATGGTGGGTCCTCAAAGTTTCCCCAATCGCAACAAATCCTTGTCGAGTTAACACTACACCTCTGACAATCAACCTACCAATCCTCGTCAATAGGATGGTGGGTCCTCAAAGTTGCCCCGATCG
>JBAKGM010079470.1:0-13158 GCA_037177215.1 Asparagus racemosus | reverse complement strand
TGCTTTTCAGCTCTTTCTTGAATAAAAGAACTTTCTTTTCCCTTATTTTAATGTATGTACGATAGAGGTGTAATGTTAACGTATCTTAATTACATTGTTGTTAGGGATATTTGAGGATCAAACTAATAGAGGTGTAATGTTAACGTATCAGGTTTTGATCAAATTAACACTGGTCAGAGGTGTAATGTTAACATGGCAGTTTAGGATTGGGACTGTTCAGAGGTGTGGTGTTAACATGATAGCCAAATGATATTTAACAGAGGTGTAGTGTTACGTGTCAAATGAAATGACCGACAGAGGTGTAATGTTAACTGGTCGGTTCAAAGGAGTCTAAAGGACGACTACCATTTAGAAGTGTAGTGTTAACTTATCGGTAGAAAATCGATGGAAGTGTAATATTAATTAATCGATTTTTGATAAGAGTGAATCGACAGAGGTGTAGTGTTAACTGGTTGAATTCGACAAGATAAGTTGCCAGAGGTGTAATGTTAACCAGTCGATAGAATCAAACTGATTGAGGTGTAATGTTAACATATGAGGTTTGTAGAATTAGTACTAATCAAAGGTGTAGTGTTAACATAACAGTACTAATGAATTTTGACAGAGGTGTAGTGTTAATGTGCCGACAGAATGGTCTGACAGAAGTGTAATGTTAACCAATCAGATCATTTGAAGTGAGAAATCATTCAGAGGTGTAGTATTAACATGATGATCTGATCAAATTGGAACTATTCAGAGGTGTATTGTTAACATAACAGTGATAGTATGTCTGGAGCCAAATAGAGGTGTGGTGTTAACTTGATGACTTTTTGAGAATTTTGATTATGTTTTGGATCAAGAAGATCAATATTTCTGGTTCAGAGGTGGAAACTTAGACATGACCAGGAATTCAGTGGGGGTATAGGATAGGCCAGGATCAAGGGTAGTATTTCTTAAGAAATTTCCCATTGATCGGTGCAATGAGCCTTTACCATTTTGGTCAATTAGACGATATGCTCCATTTGAGTAGATTGTCTCTACTACAAATGGACCTTCCCATTTGTATTAGAATTTACTTTTAGTCTTGTGCGTCATGACCATGGGTCAACGAATAGCTAAGACTAGGTCACCTTCTTTAAAGGATCGTTCTCCTGTTGAATGCTTTCGAAATTCATGACTGATAGATCTTGATTCTTTTTTGGGCTTGAAGTCTCAGTTCATCCAGCGCTTCGAGTTCTTAGAGATGCTTTTGATGACGTTCTTCAGTTGTCATCGTCTCAGCAATAGAGATTCTTAGTGACGACACCTAAATTTCGAGAGGGATCATGGCTTCACATCCGTAGACCAAGGAAAATGGCGTTGAACCGGTGGGAGTGCAGACTATTGTTCGATAAGCCCATAAACACTCTCTAAGTTTCTCGTCCCAATTCTGTTTATTGGAGATGAACTTCTTTAAGAGCTTGATAATAGTTTTATTGAAGGCTTCAGCTAGAACATTAGCAGCTAGCTTATCTGGCGTAGAGGCCACATCTTGGATTCTGAACTTATTGCAGAATTTAAAAAACGGTCGATTGATGAATTGCGGGCCGTTGTCGTGAATGACTCATCTAGGAATACTGAACAGGTAAATCACATGGTGTCGTAGGAATTTGATCACCTGGGATGTCTTGACTTCTTTAAGGGGGATAGCTTCAGCCCATTTGGAGAAGTAATCTGTAATAGCCAAGATAAATCGATGGCCTTTGATGGATGATGAGCTTGTTGGCCTAATGTTGTCCATGCCCCAGGCTTCAAATGGCCATGAGGCAGTAGTTGGATACAGTTCTTCTGGAGGTTGATGTAGGAAGTCGACGTGGATTTGACACGCGTGATAACATTTGGTATATGCCATCGTGTCCGCTATCATTGTCGGCTGGTAGTAGCCTAAACGGCGGATTCGGTCATAAAGTTTAGGACCTGGTTGATGAGCTCCACATATACTGTCATGATCTTCCTTTAATATTTCTCGCGCTTCATTCAGTGATAAACATCGAAGCAAAACACTATCGAAGGATCATCGGTACAGAGTTTTGTGGCAGAATCAAAGAAAAATCACGGAGCTCTTCTTTGAATGGAGACTGCCTGCTTTGGGTCCTCTGGCAGAATTCTGTGCAGAATGTAATATATGATTGGGAACCACCAATCATTGCTTTTGAGATGAGTAGTCATGACTTGCACTCTTTTGGCTTCAAGGATATGCTTTGGTGAGCATAGTTGGTGGCTGGCCACTATGATGCACCTCGTATTCCTCTTTAATCTGATTTATGACCAATTTGGAATCATTGTGGGCTTTGAGATATTTGACGCCCATGTCTTAAGTGATCTGGAGGCCAATTATAAAAGCGTTGTACTTAGCTACATTGTTAGAGCATGGCTCAGTTAATGAGTAAGCTCGAGGGAGGACGTGTCCATAGGGGTCGATTAGTACTGCCCCCACTCCTGCAACGACTGCTCCCTTGTGGTCACGTCTTGATGTGCCATCGAAGTATAATTGCCATATTTGGTGCTCTGAGACGACGTTTGACTCGAGAACCTCATCTAGGATGTCCTCGTAGAGCTTAGAAGATTCTGGAATGGGGTGTTCTGCTAGAAAGTCAGCAATCGCTTGGCCCTTGACTGCTTTCTATGGTATGAACGTCATGTCATATTGTGAAAGCAATATTGCTCATTTTGCTAGCCTAGAGTTTAGTGATCCGGCTTTGTCATAAGAATATGCAGAGGGTTAACTCTTGAAATAGCATGGGTAGATTGGCCAGTGAGGTAGTGTCGCAACTTCTGAATTGCGAAGACTAAAGCCAAATACTCTTTTTTTGACTGGATTGTACCGATGTTCGGTGCCTACCATTGTCCGGCTGAGATACTAAATGGCTTTCTCGTGGCCATCATTATTCTTTTCAGCGAGAAGCACTCCCAGGAAATGATCCATTGCTCTGACATAAATCAAGAATGGTTTGTCTCATTTCGGTGTGACTAAGACCGGCAGCTTTGTGAGATACTGTTTGATCCCATTAAAAGCTTCTTGGCATGCATCATCCCAAATGAATGAGACACCTTACTTTATCAGTCTTTGAAATAGCTGACATTTCCCAGACAAATTGGCAATAAACCTTTGAATGTAAGCCAATCGTCCTTGTAAACCTCTGAGTTCTTTGAGATTTCTCAGAGGTGGCATCTCTTGGATAGCTTTTACTTTCTCAGGGTTGACATGTATTCCTTTGGATTTGACAATAAACCTAAGGAGTTTTTCTGATGATACCCCCAGAAAGGATTTAGTAGGATTCATCTAGAGCTGGTGTTCACACATGATTTCGAACACCATTCTCAAGTCATTGATATGATCTTGCCTGTGACGACTTTTGATCACGAGGTCATCAACATAGCACTCGACCGTCTTGCCTAAATGTCGATGGAAGATCATATTCATTGCACGCTGATAAGTAGCCCCGGTATTTTTCAAACCGAAGGGCATTACCATGTAACATAATACTCCTAGAGGTGTTCTAAAAGCTGTGTGTTTTTTATCGTTTGGATGCATTTTGATCTAATTATATCCTGAGAATCCATCCATGAAAGACATTCTCTCGAACCCACATGTGTTATCGACCATGACATCCGTAATGGGGAGGGGAAATTCATCTTTTGGACAGGTGAGGTTAAGATCTCAGAAGTCAATGTAGATTCGAATCTTTCCAGCCTTTTTCATTACTACCACAATGTTGGCTAACCAATCAGGGTGTTGTTCTTCACGGATGAATCCACATTCAATGAGTTTGTGGATTTCCTTTTCGATTTGCTCCATCAACTCAGGATGGAAATGTTGTAGCTATTGTTTGACTGGTTTGATGTTGGGACTTATGTTGAGGCGATGTACAGCTACGTTGGTGTCTAGGCCCAACATGTCTTCATAACTTCAAGCGAAGACATCAATATATTCTTGTAGGAGAACTATGAGTTCTTCCTTCTCGTTGGATGATAAACTTTCACTGATGAAGACATGCTTAGGATGGGTATCACTGCCAATGTTAACTTGAATCACTTTATCTTCGGTGGGTGGTTCCCTAGTTTTGAAGTGTGATTCCCATTGCTTTTCAAGCTGTCTTATCCATTGATCATCTTCAAGGTCTACAAACACTTTAGACTCATCAAGATTGCTGGTTCAATTGTAGGAGACCATATTGACCGTAAATAGGGCACCGATGCTGACATCAGAGTCCTAATTAGACATATCTGAAGAACTAGAGTTGTTGTAAGTTTGCCCGTTATGTGGTTCGACTTCTGGGGAAATGTAACCACATCCATGTTTAGTTTGATTGTAATAATCGAGTACTTCGCCTTTTGGTGTAAAGGGGATCAAAGGGACACGCAATCCTCTATTGAAATTCAACTCTTGCTTTGCAGTAAGGTCATACCATCTTTGCCATAATCTGTTGAGATTGCTGGCCATATCAGGCAAATTCTGGCTCTTTCTCAGCTTCTTCATTAGAATTTAATTGAGATCGAGCCTCAACTCTTCCAAAGATGATCGAGTTCTGGATGTTCCCTTTGGACTGTACTATAAGGAATGCATCCTTTGAATTACTCAATTGCTTATAAATCGGATGCGATTCATGTATCGGTATTCGTAGTATTGGTTCAGAAGTTAGCTTAGCCATCAAAGTTTCGACTCTTGAGTTCTCAGACTCAGAGTCTAAAGAATAGTCGTAAGTAAACTGTTCTTCATTAAAGATCCAAATGCCTTGATCTTCGGCGGATTACAAGTGGATCTATCTTCCAGACTAAATCATCGATGGGATCTAGCTCAACATCTACCTCATTACCACTATTTTCGTTCTTGGGGAGGGCAATCTCAATTATTTTATTTTCATCATACAAAAGAGAATCAGTGAAATAATTTTCCACTCCCTTGAAGGGATATTTTTCAGCATCGACCCTCTGTTGGACTCGCTGTTTATCAACGTATTTAAAACATTGATGAAGAGTTGAGGGGATGATCATATTAGAGTGGATCCAAGGATGTCCAAGTAGAAGATGGTAGGATGTTTCAACGTCGATGACGTAGGAGGTTACTTCTGTCTTTAAATCCCCTAGTTGACAATTGAGTCGAATTTTTCTAAGGGAACGGCTACTGCTGGAGTTAAATCCAAGGATGGTGGCGCTGGTTCTTGATAGGTTATGGGAAAGAATCCCTAAAAAGCTCAAGAGCCTCCGTGGAATAATGCTCACTGCGGAGCTTAGATCGATATGGATCCTCTCAATCTTTGTTGACCCTATATATCCAGTGTAGTAAAGGGGTTGATTGTGATGATGGTCCTTGACAAGCATGTCTTCTGGGGTGAAGGTGATGCAAGGCGTTCACTGTTGGCATTGACAGCATTGCTCTAGACCCTTGTTATAAGGAAGTTCAGTCATAAGAGCGAGAAATGCTTCATTATCATCTAAGGCTTTCCTCAAAGCTTCCCTCATATCCTTTGACAAATATAAAAGTTCGTGCAAAGTGATGCAAGCTGGGATGTTAGAGAGCTGGGCGATGATGTCGTATTTGAACGGGGCATTGGGATCATTTGGAGGACGCTGCAAGGCCTTGTTGAATCAAGCCTCTTTTTGCTTGGCCGGTTCGGATTGCTTAGATATTCCTAGCTGATTATAATCCCTTAAGTAATTTTTGCCAGATCTTGTCCTTGTTAAAACCATTTTCTCTTCATCTGAGTCGGTAAGTGAAGTGACATGCATAGATTCTTCTGCCATGATCGCGGAGATGGTATAGCATGTCTTCGTTTTAGATTTAGACTTCAGACGAGTCCAATCTTCAGCTTGAACGAGGTCCAGATGCACCCACATGATTTCCCCCTTCTTAGTGGGGAGAGGGATCAGGCCTTGTCCCCGTTGATTCTAGCAATCGTGGTTGATTATTTCCATCCTTGCAGCAGGAATGGGGATAACACCGTTTTGAGCTTGGATTTTTGGCATAGAACCAAATTGGATGGTGACCATATTTGCAATGACTTTCTTCTGCTTAGGTTTGAGCTTAAGAATTTCAGACTAAACGAACGTCTGAAACTTATCCTTGAGGATATAACAGTTCTTTGTCAGATGTCCTAACATTCTATGATAGAAGCAATAATTGTGGTCGCTAGTCTTTCCAATCTCTTCAAGGCGACGAGCTTCAGGGAGCTTCAAACGATTCCCCTTGTTGAGGACATGGAAAATAGCAACTGTGTGTTTGTCCTTGAACGAATAATTGCGCTGGGAATTTTTTCTTGATTCTTTCTGCAAGCTGTTGTTTGAATTCTGGACTCCTACTGCAAAAGTCTCCTTTGCTTTTGGCTGTGACGTCTGCCCTTGATTACCCTTGTTACCTTTGAAATCAGAGCAGAGCTCAAACTCGTTGAAACGTTCTAATGACTTTTCAGCTATCTTAGCTTGTTCCATCAAATCTTTCCAAGTATGGGCAGTAATAGCATCCATGTGAGCTTCAACCTTTGCCAGAAAGTTGTGCCTGTAAGTTTGTAACAACATTGGTAGGGGCATATCTCGACATCGTAATGTCAAGTTGCGATATCGTTCGATGTACTCTCGGACTGTCTTGTTCCCGCTCTGGTTCTCGGAAAGGAGTTTGGCCATGGTGACATCAGATTGTTTCTTGTGAAATTGCGAAAGGTATTTAGATTCTAAATTTGCTCAGGATCTGATTGACCCTTCGGGCAGATTTTGGAACCAATCGAAGGCTATCCCATGAAGAGTGCCAATAAAGAGACGTGCTTGGATGGCATCGTTACCTACTATATTCCCCGTTTGTTGATGGAAATAGTAGATGTGTTGATTTGGGGATCCTTTGCCATCAAACGTATACAACGTAGGTGGCTTGAATTTTATCGGATAGGGAACCATATCCCACTCGATAGGGTATGGACGGATTTCCCTACTTTCTTTAGCTCCGTTCACTGAGGGAGTACGTTGAGCTACTTTTGGATATCTTCTAGGGCCTTCGCTTCCTTTTTTGGTTTTGCGAGTGTCGTCATCTCTGACCTCACATCTTCAGAATCTGTGACGCTCTGGCGTTCTTGATCCCCTTCATTTCGTCAATTGGCCTCCTTCCTTTTGAAGAACTTGCTTGCAGATGAGGATTGGTCAAGAGCCGCTCAACCATCCCTTCTAAACGCTCAATCCTATCATCAACCTCTTTCTTCTGGATTGCCATTTGAGCTAGAAGATCCTCTTGGTCTGTTACATTTACCTCCCATCTTTAGCCTTGACTCGAACTAGGGGTTGGGTTTGATGCTATGGTCGAGTTGGCGTCGCTGGTGGTAGGATGATTCGAGGGCTGTGGTGAAGAGTAGTTGAATGAAATTGCCACTTTCTTCCTTAGCCTAGTATTGTGAAACACTCCTTCAGCTTCTAAAAATATGGACCAGATGCTAGGGGAATACACTGGATCAAGAGAGCTATTCGTGTTTTCCTCATCGCCTTCAGAAGTTACACTCATCATGTTGACAGTGAAGACTTGAGTTTCACTTCATCGGGCACATCGTCGTTGCTCAGTTTGAGCTTCTGAAGGCTCAAGAACAGGATCGAGACGGTTGAAAACTGACCGTTTGCATTGATAACCTTCTTGGACTATCAAGACTACTTCCCTGACAGTCACGCAATGCTGACATTGGCGAGCTTTCTTTAGGGGTATAAATTTCTGAAGATCAACGTAGTGCTAACCTCACTGGCTTTGGTTGAATGCGAACGTCGCTTACGACGACACTAGCCAAATTGACTAGTGGGAATTTTATTCCTCTGAGGGAATTTGATGAGGGGTTACCCCCCTTCTTGGCTTCTAACAAGGAAGCATAGCGAGCATCACAAGACACTTTAAATCGAACTCCTAGAAAGGTTGATGACTGGAGACCAAGATCAGATGTGTTAACATCTTGATCTTCGTTCGAAATGGAAGTCATAGGAGGCCGAGCCACGAGATCAGATGTGTTAACATCTTGATCTTCGGTCTGGGCGAAAGTCAGACTTCCTCCGCCTTTGGCGAAGTTCGTTCGGCTTTTAACTAGGCTCGAACCTTCCTCAGCGAGGGTGGTATTCACATACGCGGGGGTCGCATTGGACCTGATGTTAACTCTGCGGTGAATTCTACGACAACTGCGTGCAGTTGATGAGATTTCATTCTTAGAAATAGATTCCTCAAACTTAGCTTGGTCAAATTCAATGACCAAAGTTTCATCAAAAGACCCTAGGGTCTGAGTGTCAGTTTGCGACACGATCTTCTTGTCAGTTGAGAAGGAAGCCCCCAGTAGAGTCGCCATCATGTTTCGAGTCTTTTTGTATTGCAATTGACACAGATTACAATAAAAGATTACAATGAAACAAAGGAAAAATTTGTATTTTCATGGGGGTTCTTTTCTGTGTGCCGGTGGAGCGTCGATCTTGTACTCTGTTGATGAACTGAATTAAGATTCACGAATCTTTTGCTGTTGACGAGGGTTGATAGAAGGTTGCTCAGCCTTCTTTTTATGAAACTCCTCTGTATATGCGCATGTGTCACTTAGCTTTCTCCACGTGCTCCCTGAATGAATGATCTCCACTCCTTTTATAGACTAAAAAAGAGAGTTAATGACCTCCTTAGGATGTGGGTTAGTGGCCATTAAAATAGGAGATAGTGGGGGCAGTCATCCCCTAAAAATAGCTCTGAAATGGCTCTTTGGGCGAACTTCGTGGTTCTGGCGAGGTTCGCAGAAGGCGTAGGCGAAGTTGCTATGGTTGTAGGCGAAGGTCACTCAAACGTGGGGGGATCTTCTTTGGAAGTGGAATACTTGGTCCACTTTGCTGATGTTGGCAGAGCTCATTGTTGAGGTTCGCCAATAGGTTCGAATTTAGCACAGAATTCAACCCTGAGCGAGGTTCGACGGGCAAGCTTCGTTGTGATCTTGTCGTGGGCTTGACTTTTGCCCCATTTGGAGTGTTTAGCCTATGGGCGTTCACTCTTTGGATACGAACTGGTCATCGGCCTAAGTAAAAATACATTTTGACCGTCTACAGTCCTCCAAGTGACCCTAAGGCCCCATTTAAATATGACATCATCGCTCAACTTGCTAATATTCCAGCTCGTATTACTTTGTATGAACTTTTACATTTGTCAAAGGATGCAAGAGAAGTTTTGAAAGAAGCCTTACACAACAGTGAGGCGTTCCTCGTCCACTTGACTGAACCTCCTCAAGACGAAGGTCCTAAGCAATGCTATCAATGTCGTCAACAGACGCATTGCATCACCTTCACTCTGACGGGACATGCTTGTCAAGAATCATCATCACAACTGACCCCTCTACTATACTGGGTATATAGGGTCGTCAAGGGTCGAGAGAATTCATATCGATCCAGGCTCCGCCTTGAACATAATTCTGCGAAGACTCTTGAGCTTTCTGGGAATCCCCCTTCATAAACTCTCAAAGACTTCGACGACCATATTCAGCTTTAACTCCAGTAGTAGCCGGTTTCTTGGGAAGATCTGACTTAAATGTTAGATCAGAGATTTGAAGACGGAAGTGACTTGCTATGTCATTGACGTCAGAACACCTTACAACCTTCTGCTCGGACGACCTTGGATTCACTCCAACAAGCTTGTTCCTTCAACACTTCACCAATGTTTCAAATACATTGATGAGCAGGGGGTTTAGTAGAGAGTCGAAGCTAAAAGGCATCCTTTCAAGGGGATGGAGAATTACGTCACCGACTCTCTCTTGTATGATAAAAATCACACAATTGAGATTGTCCTTCCTGATGATGAGGATAGCGGTAATGATCCTGATGTCGTGCTAGATCCCATTGATGATTCTATCTGGGAGATAGATCCACTTGTAATTACCCTAGAAGACCTCTGTATCGACCAATCTGCCAAAGATCAGGGCAATTGAATTTTTAATGAAGAAGAGTTTGCTTACGACTACTCTCTAAACTCTGAGTCTGAAAACTCAGGAGTCGAGACTCTGATGGCCAAACTAGTTTCGGAACTAGCATTACATATGCTAATAAGCGAATCATACTCCGCTCTCAAGCAGCTGGACAATTCAAAAGACGTTACTTTCACGGTTCCGCCTAGAGGGAACACATCGGATCTGATCTTCTTCGAAAAAGTTGAGAAACGACCTCATTTATCGAATATCGACGAAGAGGCAAACACAACGCCAGAATTCTCCTCATACAGCCAGTAGTCTCAATAGATCATGGCAAAGATGGGACAGCCTTACTGCAAAACAAGGGTTGGATTTCAATAGAGGACTACGAGTCCTTTTGATCCCCTTTACACCGAAGGCGAAATGTTTGATTACTACAATCGAATCAAGCATGGGCTCGATTACATCTCTCCTAAAGCCGAGCCACATACCGAACTAGTATTTGATGACTTTCTGTGTAGCTCTTCAGATACATCCAACTAGGATTCCGACATCAATGTTGGAGTCCTATTCACAGCCAACATGGTCTCCAATGATCTAACCAGCGATCTTGATGAGTCCGAAGTGTTTGAAGATCCTGAAGATGATCCTTGGACAAAACAGCTTGAAAAGCAATGGGAATCATGCTTTGAAGCCCGAGAGCCACCCACTGAAGACAAAGTGGTTCAAATAAACATTGGCAGTGAAACCAACCCTAAGCCCATTTTCATTAACGAGAGTCTATCACCCGCTGAAAAGGAAGAACTCATAATCCTTCTTCAAGAATAAATCGATGTCTTTGCCTGGAGTTATGAAGATATGCCGGGCCTAGACTCCAATGTGGCTATACACCATCTTAACATTGACCTCAACGTCAAACCAGTCAAGCAACAACAACGACGTTTCTGTCCTGAGTTGATTGAGCAAATTGAAAAGGAAATTCATAAACTCATTGAATGCGGATTCATCTGTGAAGAACAACACCCTGATTGGCTAGTTAACATTGTGGTGGTGATGAAGAAGAGCAGAATGATCTGAATCTGCATCGACTTCTGAGATCTCAACCTCGCTTGGCCGAAGGATGAAGTCCCCCTCCCTATCACGGATGTCATGGTTGACAACACATGTGGGTTTGAGAGGATGTCCTTCATGGACAGTACAATCAAATCAAGATGCATCCGGATGATCAAAAGCACACGGCCTTTAGAACACCCTTAGGAGTATTTTGCTACACGGTAATGCCCTTTGGCCTGAAGAATGCTAGCGTTACTTATCTACATGCAATGAACAGGATATTCTATGAGCATCTATGCAAGACAGTCAAATGCTACATTGACGACCACGCGATCAAAAGTCATCACAAACAAGACCACATCAATGGCCTGAGAACGGTGTTCGAAACCATGCGAAAGCACAAGCTCAACTGAATCCAACCAAATCCTTTCTGAGGGTATCATTAGGTAAATTCCTAGGATTTATTGTCACATCCAAGGGAATACACGTCGACCCTGAAAAAGTGAAAGCCATCCAAGAGATGCCACCTCCGAGAAATCTCAAAGAACTCATGGGCTTACAAGGACTATTAGCTTACATGTGAAAGTTTATCGCCAACTTGTCCAGGAAGTGTCAACCATTTCAAAGACTCATGAAGAATGGCATTTCGTTCGTTTGGGATGACGCCTGTCAAGAAGCCTTCAACAAGATCAAGCAATATCTCACAAAGCCGTCAATCCTAGCCGCACCAGTGTCAGGTCAACCATTCCAGATCTATGTCAGAACAATGGATCACTCTCTTGAAGAAATCTTTCTCAGAAAAAAGACAATGGCCACAAGCAAGCCATTTACTATCTCAGCCGGACTATGATTGGTACTGAGCATCGGAAGAATCAAGTCAAGAGGAATGTTTAGTATTAGTCTTCGCAATTTAGAAGATGCAGCACTACCTCACCGATCAATCTATCAATGTCATTTCAAGAGGCAATCCTCTACGAATACTCATGACAAAGCCCAGATCACTGAATTCCAGGCTAGCAAAATGGGCGATACTGCTCTCACAATACAACATGACGTTCGTGCCACAAAAAGCAGTCAAAGGCCAAGCAATTGCTGACTTTCTAGTAGAGCATCCCATCCCAGAGTCTTCCAAAATTTACGAAGATATTCCGAATGAAGTTTTCAAGTCAAATGTTGTTTCGAATCTCTATATATGGTGGTTGTACTTTAACGGTGCATCAAGACGCTACCACAAAGGAGCAATTGTCGTAGGTGTGGGAGTAGTATGATCGACCCCTATGGACATGTTCTTCCCCAAGCCTACTCATTGACCAAGCCGTATTCCAACAATGTAGCCTAATATAGCACTCTTATAATCGGCCTACAACTCGCTCAAAATATGGGTGTTAAATATCTTGAAGCTCACGGTGACTCCAAGCTGATCGTGAATCAAATCAAAGGAGAATATGAGGTTGATCATGAAGACCTCATACCTTGTCATAAAGCTTCCATAAAGCTCGCCCAATCATTCAAAGGCTTCTACATCAACTATGTAGTTCTCCTAGAGAATACCCATGTAGATGCTCTAGCATCCCTTGCGGCCACACTCACCCTAGCGCCTAAGTCCACTAGGCACATCACAATGGCTAGACATTACTTATGCTCCACGGAGCATATTCTTGAAGCCAACAAAGTTCATGCCATGTCAACTTGCTTTGAAGGCAATGATTGGCGGTTCCCAATCATCAACTACGTCCTACACGGAATCCTACCAGACAATCCGAAGCAGGCAGCCTCTGTTTAAAGGAGAGCTCCGTGCTTTTTCTATGATTCTACTACACAGACACTATATCTGTAGGCGTTGAAAATCTCTTATCAGTGCCCGAACCAAACCCGTGACGACGGGTTTGTAACCGACGAACTATCAACCGACGCGACCAAGAACCGTTGACGACGTAATCACGCCACAAAACGCATAAAGCGAGTCGATGAGTGCATGAAGTGAGTCGACAAGGCGTACAAGTCAACGGAGCGACATATCACGGAATAAATCCAATGATGAAGCTCCCAGTCAGTGAGAATCAATGAGGCGAGTCGATCAGACTCAAGCATCAACGTGGTGTAATTAACCGAACTCAGGCGAAAATGCTACGTCAATCGGATTCCGGAATCAACGGAACGTCAATCGGATTCTGGAATCAACAGGAATGATCAACCGAACCGG
>JBAKGM010079460.1:0-13159 GCA_037177215.1 Asparagus racemosus | reverse complement strand
CTCTGTAAGCCCATAAAGGCATTTGTAATTTCGGAAACATCAATGGAACGGAACGGACCGATTTCCGGCGGAAACAGACTGGGCGAGCTGAACTACAGGATGAAGTACCTCCAATGGTAAAGCATCGCTGGACTGGTGCGGCACTACACACGTTTTCAACCAAATGGCGAGGAAGCCAGCCAAAAGAGTCATCGGTCGGATTGACTTCACTGTATGCCATAAGAAGGTCGAAAACTTAGTTCCTATAGGGAAACCGCTCTCAGTATTGCCCGGGGTATAGGACCTGACGCTGGATTTCTGAATCAACTCATTGACTTCTGAAGGAGTGAGAGGAGACAACTCGCGGATCTCTTCACCAGAAAGGCCGTCCAAATTACTGAACAAGTAGCCTACAAATTGTTTTAGGCCTATTTGCGACTTCTTCTTTGATAATGGCCCAATCTGAGCTAAAGCAATGTGATAGTGGTAGGTGAGGTCCCACAAAGTGTCATAGCGGCTAGGTATGCGATCCTTCAAACGGCTCAGTTCTTGATTCGAAGGAAAGTATTCCTGATATAGAGTTTTCCCCATGGGTAAACCTGAGACCCGATGCATATCATGGAGAGCCAATCCCAATTCACCATGTCGGGTCAAGAAGGTGTTCGAATCAGAATTATAAGCTCAGCTAAAGCAAAGAAATGGCAGGTGCTGATCAGAAGTCCGTACATAGTAGCACGGACCGCGGTATATAAGCCACCGGTGCAAAGCTCCTCGCCCCATCGGCCGATGACGTAACTCGTCAAACGAGTTCACCAGAGCCTGTCCGCAGAGTGAACCCAGCTGTAGAATTTGTGATGGGACACTGGCAACTCTCGTCTTAGCTGCGCGAGACGATTCTTCAAAGTCTGAGTGGTGATGAAATACTCGTCACAGGGCGGTGTATCCAATCCCAAAATACCAGGGCGTAGTCTGATAACACGACTCCTGAGTGAGTCTGGAATCGACTGATGGGTAATGAACTCGCAATGAATGCTGTCATGCTCCTCCGTCAGGCACCACGACATCTCTCGTGTCACAGCCTGGTGTCTCAGCTCGATCAAGCAACGATGGCGAGGTATCCTCAGGAGGTATAAGAATCCTCCATCATCCTTATGTAACCATTGTTCACTCTCGATGAAGGTTGCATCCGGATCCTTGACGGAATCGCCAAATAAATAATCTGTCTTTCTCAGAGGCTGATTAGAACTGGTGTCTCTCACAAGTGGTGCGTCAGTCATCAGCAAGCTCAGTACACTAGGGCTCCCCTCAACTATCACCTGAGTCACCTCTGCCGGCGTATCCTGTGCGAACTGAGATGAAATAAAGATGGCGGGGTCATCACATGTGGAATAGTCCTCGCCAAGGCCCCCGTCAACTGCATGGGAAGGAAACGCTCCAGAGAGATACTCCACTAAAACCAAAAAATCAGGGCGAGTCAAACTCAGATAATAAAATATATATAAGGCGTTGAACTCATCTCACAAACCCGTGAGATAGAGTCACGACCTTGTAACGGGAGAACCGATGTCGGATGGACTATAGGATTGTAGGACAATATACCCCGCCACATAAAGTAACTGGGTATCCTATCCTACTGACTGTGGTACATCACAGAATCGCTCACGTCAATAGATGAAATATAAGCGTCGCTCCTCGCCAAGGAGGAGTCAAGGCTGTGTCAGCGTCGATCCTCACCAAGGAGGAATCAAGGCTCTTCCCATTCGCCTCACCAAGGAGGATGAAGCGGGGTGCAATATGTAAAAGCAAACTGGGAGTGTACAAAAGGATGTGAATAGCTCACAAGCAAACGACGGGGATATGCCCTCACGTGAAGGGGTAGATGGCTGGCTCCTCAGAGCGCGTGATCTTCCCGATGACATGTTAACCTGCACAAAACTAAACATGTCAGATGCAAGTAAATAGATTAAAAAATAATATATATATATATATATATATATATAATAAATAAAATAAAAAAATAAAATATAAAAAAGAGGGTGTATAGTCTCGACCAAGACTGAGACCCAGTCTCGGCCAAGGCCGAGAAGGGTCCCCCTTGGCCGAGGCCAAAACAAAAAAAAAGAGAGAAGAAAAAAAAGAAAAGAAAAAAAAAGGAGAAAGAAAGAAAAAAAAGGGGAAGAAAGAGAAGAAAAAACAATATTTTCTTTTGTAAACCCTAGTTGTAAACCCTTGTACACTTTCCTCGAGTTGCAAGAGATGAGACGACACGAGGTGAGAAGAAAACAAGAGGAGAAAAAGCACAGTAAAGGGGCTGGTCTATATCAAGAGAAAAGAGAGGAGAGGGGTATTTATAACAGTCCCTAATGGGTCCAAACCAGTTCCAATTAGGACTCTAATCAGTCCCTAATTAGGAGTCCTAATTAGAGCCCTATCCGGATGCCAAAAAAGTACCATATCAGCCGATTAATTGGCTCCTCCTCTCCCCCACACATCTGAGGGATCTCGGACAATGCTTCAGGAAAATTATTGTCGCATAAAGGCCGCTTCACTTTCCAGTCCAATTAATACAAACTCACCACTCTCCAATAAAGTATACGAGTCTAAACTGTTTCCTATTTTGTCGAGAAGTTTCCATAGGATATTTCTGTAAAAGAAATATTCTTAGGGATAAGTCGATAAACGCTGATGAAGCGCGAAAATTATATCGACGCCGGACAATGCGTCGCCAACAAGGAATTCGCCGATACTCTAAAAAGGTACACGAGTCTAAATTGTTTCCTATTTTTGGCCGAGAAGTTCCTGGAGATTATTTTCGTAGAATTTTCTTAAGGATAACTCGCCAACCTCCGAATGGATATATGAGGATAAGCTAATGCCTGAAACTCAAGTAAACGTATGAGTATAAACTGTGTTGACGTCGGACAACACGTCTCGTCTCAAAGAAATTCCTCCCACGGGGATTAATCTTACAACGAGTATCACGATAGAGAATTCGTCGATGCTCCAATAAGGTATACGAGTCTAAACTATTTTCTATAGTTCTCGGAGGGTATTTTCGTAAAAGAAATATTCTTAGGGATAATTCGATAAACACCAATGAAGTGTGAAAGTTATATTGACGCCAGACAATGCGTCACTGCCGTAGGATTCACTGATCAACAGTTCGAATCCAAATAAAATTTTGACCAGCGCTGATTGAAGGCTAAAACTCCATATATTTTGACGCCAATCAACACGTCGCAGCAAAGAATTTCCGATCGACGGAGGAGTTTCGTAAAAGGTTGGATGGTCAATTGGACGACAACTCACCAATACGAGTCAAATTTAAACGAGCTCAATCGGCTACAGTTCAAGATTCTGACAACGGTCAGGCAATATATGCAGCACCGTGATGCCTTCAACTATCCTACAAAGAACTAGAGAATCTGAAAGGATTGGAGGAATTGAGTATTGAAGCTAATCTCAGAAGAAATTCATTTATCGACTTTAGATCAAGATCTTGACAATGGTCAGTCAAAAAGTGCAGTACTGTAATGCCTTCAGCTATCCTACAAAGAACTGGAGAGTCTGAAAGGATCGGAGAGATTGAACACGGAAGCCATTCATAGGTCCCGTCACACCAGCTGAAGGTTAAGGCCTATGATATCCAAAGTATCCAAGGCTCATCAAAAAATCGAGACTGAGACACCTTGAAGGGGGCATCTGTAGGCATTGAAAATTGCTTATCGATACCCGAACGAGACTTGTGACGGTGGGTTGACACCGACGACCCATCTAACGATGCGGCTAAGAACCACTAATGACGTAATTGCGCCACAAAACGCATAAAGCGAGTCGATGAACGCACGAAGTGAGTCGGCAAGGCGAATGAGTCATCGAAGCGACGTATCGTGGAATAAATCTAGCGATGGACCTTTAGGTTAGCGAGATTTGACAAGGCGAGTCGACTAGACTCGAATGTCGACGAGACAGAATTAACCAGACTCAACCGACAACAGAACTATGCCGATTAGATTTCAGAATCAACGGAATGATCAACCGAGCTTTAATTCAGCACAACCAGATGAAAACGAGCTCAGATAGAAAGGCGTGATGAACAGATGAATGCTGGAATGAGAGAAAAGGGCCAAACGAGCACCTCGGCACGGCCGAGGCACCATTTGGTGCCTCGGTCATGGCCGAGGCACCAATGGTGGCCGACCAAAATTTTCCCCCTTGTTCATTTGCCTATAAATAGGCCAGGGGAGTTCAGTTCTTAGGGTTGGAAAATTTGTACACGGGTGGGAAAAAGTTAGATTTGTGAGGAGCTTCGGCGAGATCTACGCGAGCTTTTGCACAGATCCAAGTGTCTGCAAAATTAAAAGGCCAGATCCAGATCTCAAGCAATCGAAGAACACCTTCAACCTTAGATCTCGTCGATGAGAGGAAGATCAGGAGCAGATCTACATCAGATCTATGACGTATCCCTTTGGATCTAAGCTTGGTCTTAGTCCCGAGAAGAGTCGTGGAATCGCTTGGTCGATTTCACCTGCTTTAGGTAATCTATTTCCTTCGTGAAATAGTCCCCTCGATCCCGTAGATCTTGACTTGGATCGGATTACGTGGTGGTCCACGGACATAAAAAGTCCCCGGCATAGGCAAAGACACCCACGTAAGTGAGGATCTGATAAACGGATCCCGCGTTTGTTCATTAAGGGTCAAAGTTGTAACCTTTTTTGATTTTTCATTGTAAGCCTTATAAAAAGGCTCGATTTGTATTTGAATTTTGTTGTAAGCGACTGAAGTTTGTAACAAATTCAATGCAATAGAAATCAAAACAACTTTACTTACAAACAAGCTGATGACCACAGTGGGAGCCAACGGCTCCAATGAAGAGGCCGTCATGTCGCAACCCCAAATTCAGATCCCGATCATTGAAGAGGTCGAATGCGAGTTCGACCAGTAGAAGTTCGAGGAGTACGTCTCATCCTCATCTAGATCCAATTCTCACCGCAAGTCCAAGATGATCTCCACTGCAAGGAAGATCCAATGGGTCTCAGATGCGGCCCCAAAGGTAGTTCCCCGGCCCCAAAGGCGGCCGAATATGTAGATCCCCTATTCTCCGTAGGAGAAACTTCCGCCAGCAAAGAGTTGACTCTCACAAAGAGAGCCCGCTAGAGGCGACATCAACGCCTAGTGAAGCAATTCTCTCAGGGCATGAAATCAATAGACAGGGTCCGCTACGAGGTAGATCTAAGGTCCAGATTAACCTAGAGACTCAAGTCTCACATTGTGGTTGAATCCCCTAAGCCGGCGACGAATGAATAGGTCCGTGTCAAGTAGAATCACTCCACACTTCAGGAGCATATCTGGAAGCGCCACGAACTCCTCGCGTAGGCACTGGCTTTGATGCAAGAAGCCCATCAACTGAAGAAGGAAGAGGCGGTCAAGAAGCCACCAACAAGCCGCCAGGTCTGGAGGCCCAAGTTCGTTGGCGCTCCAACCCCAACGAACACGGCATCCAAGCCTAAGTCTGCAGGCATTCTAACTCCTGCCTCGGTGCCGAAGCTAAAAGCTGCAAGCGCCCCAACATTAACTACCTCAGCGCCGAGGCCACCTCCGGCGTGTACATCCAAACTTTTGGCGAAGCCGGCTCCCGCTACAACCAGCAAGCCAACCAGCAAGGAATGCTTGGATCTGCTAAGGGAATCACGGGTCACTCCAAATAAAGGAAGTCACAGCCATCCCAACAAGGACAGGAAGATGCTCGCAGCTCTGCCAACTGGACTGAGAATCGAAGTCTGAGAGTCCACCGAGACTTCATGCCCACACAGGCGAATGTCAAGGCGAGTCACTCTTGGTAGTTCCGATGAAGTAGTCCGTCCTCGAAAGGAGACGTTTTCATCTGATGACAATGACGTTATACCCTGCACTCATGCTGATGAGCTATACTATCGTGCTAGGGGTACGAGAAGCTCTCCCGAGAAGCCTTTACATTGCCCCTGTTTCAGGCTAATCAAGGCAGTGCTATCAGAGTGTAGCTGCAACAAAGCAACTCTAAATAGGGTTTCTGTCTTCGATAGACTTGGTAACGAAATGCCAAAGTCCAGAACAAGGCGCTTCCCCAGGATAAAATCCCCCTGTTCATTTGCCTATAAATAGGCCAGGGGGGTTCAGTTTTGAGGGTTGGAAAATTCGTACACGGGTGGGAAAAAGTTAGATTTTTGAGGAGCTTCGGGCGAGATCCACGCGGGCTTTTGTACAGATCTGAGTGTCTGCAAAATCAAAATGCCAGATCTAGATCTCGAGCAAGTGATGAACACCTTCAACCTCAGATCTCATCAATGAGAGGAAGACCAGGAGTAGATCTACATCAGATCTACGACGTATCCCTCAGGATCTAAGCTTGGTCTTAGTCCCAAGAAGAGCAGTGGAATCGCTTGGTCGATTTCATCTGCTTTAGGCAATCTATTTCCTTCGTGAAATAGTTCCCTCGATCTCAAAGATCTTGACTTGGATCAGATTACGCGGTGGTCCACGGATACAAAAAGTCTCCAGCACAGGCAAAGACACCCACGCAAGCGAGGATCCGATAAACAGATCCCGTGTTTGTTCAACAACGGCAAGAAAGTTGTAATCTTTTTTCAGTTTTCATTGTAAGCCTTATAAAAAGGCAAGATGTTTATCTGAATTTCGTCGTAAGTGACTGAAGTTTGTAATGAATTCAAATTAATGACAATCGAAATGACTTTCCCTGCCAACAGTCATCTCCGTTGTTAGGGCAATGCGAAGGGACGGGATCTGGACTTCAAGTGAAAGAACTGCTTCACACTCGTATACCAAAGAATATGGGGTTACTCCAGTTGGTGTGCGTATGGTGGTGCGATACACCCAGAATGCTTCTCCGAGCTTATCGTCCCAATCTCGCTTGTTAGTCTTCACAAGCTTTGACAAAATCTTGATGATTGTCATGTTGAACACCTCCGCTAATCCATTTACAGTGGGATTATAGGCCGTCAACGAGACATCTTGGATCTTGAATTTTTCACAAAACCTGATGAAGGCATTGCTAATGAGTTGAGGACCATTGTCGTGTACGATTCGTTGTGGCACGCCATGTCGGTAAATGGACGTGATGTTTAATGAACCTGATGACGTTGTTCATCTTCACCTCTTTAAGCGGGATTGCTTCAGCCCACTTAGAGAAGTAGTCAGTAATGGCGAGAATGAACCGATCACCTTTGACCGACGGAGGAAAAATTAGACCTATAATATCCATTTCCCATGTCTTGAATGGCCAGAATGTAGCTGAAGGATGCAATTGCTCCAGAGGCTGATGCATGTAGTTCGCGTGAATTTGACACGCATGGAACTTTCGAGTGTACTCAATTGCATCATTAATCATCGTTGGCCAAAAGTATACCATTCTTCTGATATGATCATAGAGTTTAGGACCGGGCTGGTGTGCGCCACATTCGCCTCCATGTGCTTCCCGAAGGACTTCTTCCGCTTCCTTGTTTGAAAGGCACCGGGGTAGTAAGCTATCGTACCCACGACGATATAACATTTGGGTCTCCGCATTATAGAAGAACTTTGGGGCTCTTCGTTAGATCGATTCTCTCCCCTTCGCATCCTCTGGCAAAATACCATGTAGGACGTAGTCGATTATGGGGAAACGCCAATCTCGAGGCTCAAATTTAGCTCGGGTTGCGTATACTTCTTTGGTAACCACCCCCTTATTTTCCTCCTCTTTTCTACCTTCGTTATACATTGGTACGAATAGCTGGTGGGTCCGGACAGTGACTAACTTCTCGGTTTGGGTAGGTTGTGCTAATGACACTGTTAACGCTGCCAATGCTTTCGTGTATGCGTTGTAGAGGCGTGGAATATACTCGATGAAAAATTCTTCAAAATAGTCCGCCATCTCAGCAGCCGCTTGGTGGTATAGAATTAGATCCAGATTCCTGACTTCATAGTCTCCACGGATCTGTTTGACTATTAATTGTGAATCGCCGTAGGCTTCGAGATATTTGACCCCCAGCTCTTTGGCGAAACTGAGTCTAATAAGCAACGCGTTGTATTTAGCCATATTATTGGAGCATGGTTCAATTAATAAATAAGCCCGTGGCATCACATATTTCCACGAGGAAACTAAGAAAATTCTGACTCCAGCAGAAATCTTAGAACATCCAAGGTACTCGCCACATTAGTTGCTCGAGAAGCTCTGTCAAATTACAACCGCCATATCTGTTGATGCGACGTAGTGTTGACTTTGTGGGCTTCATTTGGAAAGTCATCATATAATTCGGCTGCGTCTGTCGTCGGATTTGCTACTAAAAGATCACAAATCGCTTGTCCTTTGACTAACTTCTGTTGTTTGAAGTGCAAGTCATATTGCGACAAGAGCAAGGCCCATTTCGCCAAACCCCAACTCATGGAGGCTAGTTACATCATGAATATCCAGACTGGATTTATGTTGGAGATAACATAAATCGTTTGTCCGACCAAGTAGTGTTGCATCTTCTGAATCGCGAACACTAATGCAATGCACTGATTCTCGATCATCGGATAGCGAGACTCAGCACCGACTAAAATTTGGCTTAGGTAATACATTGCCTGTTCGTGACCGCTGTCATCGTCTTGCATGAGCAAAGCGCTTAACAAATGGTCCGCTGCCTTAGTGTAAATCAGGAACGGTTTACCCGACTACGGTGTGATGAGAATAGGAGGCTTCACTAGATACGCTTTGATATCCTCGAATGCCTTCTGACAAGCGTCGTCCTAAACAAATGGCACGCCTTTCTTGTTCAATTTGGAGAATGGCTGGCACTTCCCGAATAGGTTCGAGATGAATCACCGAATATACGCCAATCGCCCCTGTAACCCCCTGAGTTCTCTTAAATTTCTTGAGGTTGTATTTCTTATATCGCCTTCACTTTATTAGGGTCAACGTGGATACCCTTATTGGTGATGACGAATCCAAGGAACTTGCCACTGGGCATCCCGAGAAAGGACTTGGTAAGGTTCATCTTCAGCTGATGAGCTCGCATGAGCTCGAACACTGTCCTCAGGTCTTTGATGTGATTATTTTTGTTGTGGCTCTTCACGACCAAATCATCAACGTAGCATTCGACCATTTTTCAGAGGTGTTCCTAAAAAATCTTTGTCATTGCTCCCTGGTATGTGGTGCCCGTGTTCTTCAGACCGAACGGCATGACTGTGTAGTAGAATATGCTGAGGAGAGTTCTGAATGTCGTGTGTTTAGTATCGTCCGGGTGCATCTTGATTTAATTATAACCCAAAAAGCCGTCCATGAAGGACATTCTCTCGAATTTACACGTGTTGTCGATGATGACATCGGTGATCGGGAGAGAAAAGTTGTCCTTTGGGCATACGGCGTTCAGGTCTCTGTAGTTGACGCAAATCCTGACTATCCCATTCTTTTTCAGTACTGGGACAATATTTGCCACTCAATTCGAATGTTGAATTTCTATAATGAAACCCAACTCGATGAGCCTTTTGACTTCCACTACGATTGCCTCCGTAATCTGCGGACGAAACTATCTTTGCTGTTGCTTGACAGGTTTTGCATCCGTCTTGATATTGAGGCGGTGGGTTGCCACATTTGGGTCGAGCCCTAGCATATCTTCGTAGTTCTAAGTGAACACGTCGATATATTCTCTAACAAGAGCGATCAATTCCTCCTTTTCGTCTAGGGCAAGGCTACCGCTCATGAATATTAGTCTTGGATTAGCTTCGTCGCCCATATTGACCTAAACGATTATGTCTTCAGTGGGGGTTCTCTTTGCTCGAATCGGTCCCCATATTGCATGTTAAGGTGATGAATCCACGAGTCTTCCCATGTTGGCATCTCCTCATCGCCCTCCATTGTGGCAGGGTTGGCTAAAGCCATATTTGACATTAGAGCCTTGAAGGCTTCACCAAGGCTGGCGTCAGAATCCCAGGTAGATGAGTCGGATGAATATCCATCTTTTGTATTGGGTAATTGGCCGTCAATTAACCAGGAGCATTCATCTTCTGAGGAGCATACGTATCCCAGTCCTCTTTTGAATGTGTAATAATTGTCAGGTTTTCTCCTTGGGACATGCACAGCTTTGGGCGGGAGTTGAGGACCTCGTCCGAAACAAAAAACTCCCCCTTGCGCAAAGTCATACCCCCACTTCTTCATGAGGTCTAGCGTTTCTAGACTATATCTGAATATATGAAGTCCAGGCCCATTGTCATTGATGTCCTCTCCCAAGAAGTGATTCTGTGTCAGAATCGCATCTCCTTTTCCGTAGGCCAAGTCTTTTTCATTACTTGTTCTACCCAGGATGACGAGTGTTGTCCTAAAAGAGTCTTGGAACAACTTCTGTGTTATATAGGATGATCAAGTAGGTAGGTGCAACTTAGGGTCATTGTATAATTCTGTGATTACATCTGCAAAAGACAACGAGTACTCTAAATCATCTTTTATTAATGCGTCGGCAAGTTGCCAATTACAACCTTCATCCAACGATTCTTCATCGTTAAGATTGATTACAACGGGTACAATGTCATTTAAAATAAAGCCGTCATCGTAATCAAGCCCGGCTTCGGTATCAGCTTCCCCACCGCTGTCCGTGCTTGCCGATGATTCAGTATTGGACTTATCACCGTAGAGGAGGGAATCAGTGAGGTAATTCTCCACCCCCTTAAACGGTTGTTTGTCCGCGACCACCGTCTTGACTTCATTATTCGTGTCTACATATTTTAGATACTAATGAAGAATAGAGGGAACTATAACATTATTATGGATCCAAGGGCGACCCAATAATAAGTTATAGGAAGTCTCTATGTTAATCATATAACATGTAACTTCAGACTTCAGATCTCCCATTTGGTACTTGACTCAGATTTTACCAAGCTGGCAAGACCCGTTGGTGTTAAATTCGTAGATCACTGTGCCTATTGATGCCAGCTTACTAACAGGAATCTCGAGACTATACATGAGGCGCACAGGCGTGATGCTCACAGCAGAACCTAGATCAACTTAGATCCGGTTGACTTCACTGGAGCCAATGTACTCGGTGAAGTATAGCGGCCTATCATGCTGCGAGTTCTTCATCTACATGTCCTCCTTAGTAAAGGTGATGTAGGGAAGGCGTTCGGCCACGAGATTGCACTATTTGGCGGCTGATGATTCCAGATCTTCAGGAGTTGGCTCGATCTGAGTGAGGAAGACTTCAGAGTCAGTTAAGGCTTCCTGTAGGGCTTCCCGGGTCTCTTTAGATAGACGCAACAGCTCATAGAGAGTGATTCTCGCTGAGATGTTAACTAATTGGGCCATCACATCAAAGCGATAGGGGGAGTTCGAGCTTCCCGGTTTGTCTCCTCCAATCAGACGATTGAATCAAGACTACTTCAGGAGTTGAACCTCTTGAGGTTGCTTCTCCTTTGGTTTGGCTGCGTCCTCTTTGGCAGCCGGCTGCTATTGTGCCTTTTTAGCACGTGTAAGGGGAGTCATCACCACCCCCAGCTCTGTTACCGTCATGGCGTTCGGGTCAGGAGCCTAAGGGTACTTGTATCTGTACGCGTGGCTGCTCCTAATGGCAAAGACTTCAGGTTGCTCTTCAGAGAGTTGGAACGTCGCCATCCGCTCGTCGTCCTCCTCTAGGATTGAAGTGGCATGGCATAGTTTCTCCTTCCCTTTGGATTTCTTCTTGGATGAAGAGGCTGCCCATTGATCATCTTCAAGCAAGTCCAGGTGGACTCACAGAACTTCGCCATTTGGGGCTGTATGTGGTACGAGCCCTTTTTGGCATTGTCTATGAGGATCATCATTCACCGTCTTCATCGCCACTTTCACTACAGGCTCGAGTTCAAACCAAGTCAAAGGTACTGATCCAAAGCTGATGGATACCACGTTCGCCCCAACCTTCTTTTCTTTGGATGGCTTCAGTGTAATTACGCCCACATTGATAAAGACCTAGATTTTGTCTTTAAGGCCGTAGCATGACTTGGTGGGGTGGTGAACCACCCTGTGGTAGGTGCAGTACCTCGGATCATTGGTCCTCTTCGCTTCCTGTTGATTTTGGATCAGAGGGAGCTTGATCTTGTTATTCTCTACAGGATACTTGAAAAGACCAGGAATCTCATCCTCCCTGAAGGAATAGGCCTTTGGGAATCTCAGTTCTGAGGTCTTCTGCCTCTGTGGCCCTTGTTGCCACTGCGACTGCGATGGTTGTGGCGCTTGTTATTGCAGCTGTTGCTGGGGTTGTAGCTAGAACGTTTGGTTCGCAACCACCATTCTCGCCTACTCCTTGCCCTTACTACGTGGGACGAAGTTTTGCTAGGGAGCTTCTACCGCTGGTTGGCCTCTTTCCGCCTTCTTTCTCTTGAAGAACCGCTCGGCTTGCTCCCAACGCACCTTTAGATCCTTCCATGTAGTGGAGGGTGCTGTTCCCATCTCTTCGAGCACATCCAACAATAGGTTGTTGTGGCAAATTTGGAGGATGAACTCCTCAGTTATCGAATCCCGGCAATTTATCACCTTGTTCTGGAATCGCTCCACAGTTTCCCCGTCCTTCTGCTTCTCATCCAACAACATCCCGATGGATGTTTCGGTGTCGTCATTGAAGAAGTTCACAAGAAATATGGATTCTATGTCATCCCAGCTAGTAGCGCTCTCTGCTTTGATACGGCGGTACTTATTAAAGGCAGCCTCCCGAAGGATGCTAACGAATGACTAAACCATCAAGGGCTCATTTTCATAAATTACCCCCAAGTGGAATTTGAAGTAGATCAAGTGCTGGGTGGGGGAACCCTTTCCGTCAGAAGGCTTGAAGTTGATCAGACTAAATTTCAACGGATATAGAATCAGCTCCCAGTCCCTTGGGTACGGACACGGTATTCCGGTCTTCTTCAGTTCTTAAGCAGAGATCATGGTGTTGATCTTACTCTTGAGATCCTTTATCTTCTCATTTTCTAGAACAGCGATATTGCCGCTGGCATTCTCCTGGCTACCCCCAACATTTCATTCTTTAGGGGGATGTCTAGGGGTATGGTCTTCTTCCCCGTCTATGTCGTTGTCAACTTGATTGACATTGTTGCAACGACTGGTCTCACCCATGGCGGTTCGTCAATGCCTGGATTTGCTGGTCATGCATTTCTCGCATCTGCTGCATGGCCATCTCCATTTCAAACTTGAAGTTCTCCTTCT
>JBAKGM010079449.1:0-13159 GCA_037177215.1 Asparagus racemosus | reverse complement strand
TGTTGATTGTAGGACTAGCCATTTTTTTGACTAATACAACTACAATTTGGTGAATCTGAGGAATTCATTCTGTCACTAGCAGGGCTTCCTACTGAGGCTCATTTTTCAATTCCTCATTCTGAGGCTCCTTCAGACTTGGCTACCGTGGCGGCTATCGTGCCTGATGAACATGCCGCGAGAGCAACTGCAGCAGTCTGTGCATCAACGGCAGTTACCCCTCCACTAGCCCTGTTAACTCATGAAGCTACTGATGGAAGCAGGTACGGGTTATCCAGCTAAGGATGTTTACGCCGACCTTTGACCCAAGATTCTAAAATGTCCGCCCATTTATATTTTTTGTAGGGCTTACATCTCAGCTCCATGATCTGGTGAGGGCGTTGATGTTAGATGATGACCCAGCTCGAATTATTATCTGTATGGAAGTCCACTCATTCTTTTCTTCCATCAACACGATGATCGACAAGATTCTCCCACTGTGGTCGCCAGCTTGTTCGCAGGAAAAGCTGGCTTGATCTTCATTGATGATGAACTCACTACAGCTTTATGCGTTTACATATGAATTCAAAAAAAAAGCTTGTCTTTTTATAAGACTTGGTTGCAATGAAAATCATTACAATAAAAATTACAACTTTTCCTTAAAACAAATGTAAGACCTTACGTTGTCTTTTTTCGGTCGTTTCGTCGAGTCTGATCTCGTTCAGTCTCGTCGATGTTTGCTGATCTGAAGCTTCATAGATGTAATCTGTTGCTTCACTAACTTGCACGCCTCGCCAACTCACTTCATGCATTTCATTGACTCGCTTTATGCATTTACATCGCGATTACGTCGTCAATGGCCCCCGCAAATCTAGGAAGATTCTAGCCACAAGGAAGACCCGCTGGCCCTCAAGGGTTTTTTCGAAGGCAACAGATATATAGGTTTTTTTATATTAAAAAACTTTTCTAGGGCACTGCCCCAGACCCAAAAGGGGGCCGCCACCCCCTTGACCCTCCACCCGCTAACCAACTAGCGGGACCACCAAAAACTCTGCGTGGGGCATCAATGGTTTGCTGTTGCATCGTTGGATAGCTCGCCAATTGTCAACCCACTTCACGGGTCATGTCCGGGAACTTACAGGAAATTTCAACGCCTACAGACACCCCCTCCAAAGTGTTTCAGTCTAGTTCTTTTATAGAAGAGCCTGAAATACTTTGGATATGATAGGCCCAAACCTTCAATCTGCATAACAGGACCTGAAAACAGCTTTAAATCTTGATTTCTTCAATTCTTTCAAATCATCCGGTGGTTTGTCAAACCACTGAAAGTGTCACAATGCTACATTTATTATCTAACCGTTGTCAAAATCTTGAACCAATGCTGGTAACTGAATTTTTTTTACTTTAGCTCGTGTCGGTGAGTTGTCGTAGAACCGTCCATCAAACTTCTTGAGATTTCTCCTTTAGTCGGTGAATTCTCCATTTGCGACGCATTGATTGGTGCCAACACAGTTTAAGCTCTTAAAGTGTTGGAGCTGGGGGAACCAGTTTATACTCGTATACTCTTGGGAGTTTTCCATCGGGGGTTGTCAAGTTATCCTTTAGAATATTTTATAAAAATATTCTCCAGAAACTTCTTAACAAAAAGTGGGAAATAGTTTAGACTCTTATACCTTTTTGGAGTAATTATGAGGCTCGAATAAACCGAACCGGATGAAAAGTTACTCTCAGTGGGTGATAACCCCGCTGAGTAATATCCAGTGCCTCTCCTGATGTGTGGGAGGGAGGAGGAATCAATCGGCGGGCTGATTCGGGGCTATTTTGATGCTGTCCTGGTTTGAATTTAGGTTCAAGGTCTGGTTCAGGACTGGTTCAGTCCGGTTCAGGGCTGGTTTGGGTCAACTTGATATGTGGCGCTCCACGAGATGATCGTCTTCCTAGTGATATATCACCTGAGCCAACGATTCCCCAAAACGCTGAGGTTTGTTCCTTTGAAGGTACGAATTCTCTCTCTTGATGATTGTAGGACTAGCCATTTTCTGACTAATACAACTGCAATTTGGTGAATCTTTGGAATTCATTATGTCACTGACAGGGCTTCCTACTGACGCTCATTTTTCAGTTCCTCATTCTGAGGCTTCATCAGACTTGGCTACCGTGACGGCTACCGTGCCTGATGAACATGCCGTGAGAGCAACTGCAGCGGTCGATACATCAACGGCGGTTACCCCTCCGATAGCCCCGTTAACTCAAGAAGCTATACCGATGGAAGCAGGTACGGGTTATCCAGCTGAGGATGTTTACGCTGGCCTTTGACCCAAGATTCTAAAATGTCCACCCCTTTATGTTTTTTGTAGGGCTTACATCTCAACTCTATGATCTGGCAAGGGAGTTGATGTCAGACGATGACCCAGCTCGGATTATTATCTGTATGGAAGTCTGCTCATTCTTTTCTTTCATCAACACGATGATCGACAAGATTCTCCACAGTGGGCTTTCTCTCTGTCAGTTCAAGCCGATCATTGACCCTACAGCGGCTTGGATAAGGGATGCTGGTCACCCTGAGTTAGCCAAGGTAATTGCCGATGATCTTGATCGTCTAGAACTCAAGCTTCAGAAATTACAGGAGTTAAAGGTAGCAGGTGCTTCTTCGCATATAGCCGATCGAACGGGACCTCATCTGGAAGCATGGCGCGATGTTCGTGTTTTTACTAGACTTGAGGTTCAAATACAGTGGGACCGGGTAGAGCAGATTAAGACTGCACTTGCTGAGAAATTAACATCCCTGAGCAACGTTTGTTCTTGCATTGCATCAAGTGTGGCCAAGATAGCGCAGCTTATGCAGGAGCTTCAGGTAGAGGAAGAGAACTTGAGTGTCTTGGAGCTGACAAGGGTCAACGAAGAGGAAGCTCAAACCGCCATATCCAAGAAACTAAAAGCCCTCGGTACAAAAGCTAGCCGAAGTTGAGGAAGAGGATGTGAAGACACTGAACCCTATCGAGGAGTCTTTCAGGGCTGAATCGCAGAAGAAGCTCCAACAAGCTTTCAACGATGAGTTGTCCAAGTTAGAACAAGGGATCATTTGTCATAAACTTGATGTTTGAATGGTTGTAATTTCTTTGTTGAAAGACTTGACTCTTCATTGATTGAATAAATTTCTATCCTTCTTTGTTGTTGCTTTATTACGATTACTTATTTCATTTGAAATAATCAACCACAATACTCATAGGATTTTTGGCAAACCCTCAGCCATCAACGGATATGGTGAGCCTTTACCAATTACCGTTTTAAATCTGGCTCACATGCGGATTATCTAAATTCGTTCTGCATGTGACGTTGTGCTCAAAGAATGAAGCTCTTTCAGACTTGGTGCTATGATGTTGAATACATAGGCTTCGTCTTCTTTTACGACAAGAAACTGACCGGCAACACGTATTAGGCGTCGACTTTAGGGTTATTGGCCAACCCCCAGCAATTAACGGATTTGACGAGCCTTTACCGATTTCTGTTTGAATCAGGCTAGCATGTGGATTATCTAAATCTATTCCACACATGACCTTATGCTAAAAGAATGAAACTCTTTCAGACTTGGTGCTATGATGTTGAATACATAGGCTTCATCTTTCTCACGAGAATAGACTACCCGACTGCATGTATTAGATGCAGGCTTATCCCTACTTAGGCTTCGGGATAAAATTCCCCAGACTTTAATTCTAGCATCTTCTTCAATCGGAAAGAGTAAATCGGTAACGCGTGTTAGGCGTTAACTTATCACTCCTTAGGATTCTGGATAAAATGCCCTACACGTGCAAGACGTGGATTGTGGTGTTATTGATAACAACCGGCCACAATTTTGAATATGTGGGCTTTCATTCTTTTTACAGTTAAGAATTAACTGGCAACGCGTGTTAGGCGTAGACTTATTCCTACTTAGCCTTTGGAATAAAATTCTTCTGACTTGGATTCGGGTGTCTTCTTCAATCGGTAAAAGACTAAACCGGCAACGCGTGTTAGGCATTGGCTTATCCCTACTAAGGATCTGGATAAAATTCCCCACACGTGTACGGCGTGGATTGCAGTGTTATTAATAACAACCTGCCACAATTTTGAATATGTGGGTTTTCATTCTTTTTATGGGTAAGAACTACAATGCGTGTTAGGTGTAGACTTATCCTTACTTAGGATTCGGGATAAAAATTCCCCAAGATGAATCTTGGTGTCTTCTTCAATTGGTAAAAGACTAAACCGGCAATGCGTGTTAGGCGTTGGCTTATCCCTGCTTAGGATTCGGGATAAAATTTCTCACACGTGTAAGGCATGGATTGTGGTGTTATTAAAAATAACCTGCCACAATTTTGAATATGTGGACTCTCATTCTTTTTATGATTAAGAAATAACTAGCAACGAGTGTTAGACGTAGACTTATCCCTACTTAGGCTTCAGAATAAAATTCCCCAAGATGAATTTTGGTGCCTTCTTCAATCGGAAAAGACTAAACCGGCAACGATTGTTAGGCGTTGGCTTATCCCTACTTAGGCTTCGGGATAAACTTCCCTAAACTTAGATTCTGGTGTCTTCTTCAATCGGTAAAAGACTAAACCGGCAACGCGTGTTAGGCGTTGGCTTATCCCTACTTAGGCTTTGGGATAAAATTTCCCAGACTTAAATTCTGGTGTCTTCTTCAATCAGTAAAAGACTAAATCAGCAACGCGTGCTAGGCGTTGACTTATCCCTACGTAGGATTCGGGATAAACTTCTCCAAGATGAATCCTGGATTGAAGGGTTAGATAACATTGATGTGGGGAAGGAAGAATATTATATTCTGTTTCCCGATGCTAGAGAGGAAGAATTTTATACTCTATCTCCAGTTGAAAAGAAAATTTGAAAAGATAAAATAAATGTGGAAAAGGGAGAATTTTATATTCTGTTTCCCGATGCTAGAGAGGAAGAATTTTATATCCTATCTCTAGGTCTTCTTTCTAGGGTAAAGACGAACCCTAAGACAAGAGAGGAAGAATTTCATATTCTATCTCTTACTCCTAGAGAGGAAGAATTTTATATTCTATCTCTAGTGGAAAATAAATTAAAAGTGGAATCTCCACTTCAAGAATCGAAAGGGGTAAGACTAAGAGTGGGATCTCCACTCTGAGAATCGAAAAGATTCAGATAGCTTTCACTTTTATAGGATTGCTACCTAATCTGGAAATGACTTTCTCGTTTATCGAGATGAAATTCTAATTTCAGCCCTAACCTCAAGAAGGCGTGACTGAAGAGCAAAGGATAGAGCCCTTCTATTTATCACAAGGGAATCTTGATCCTTGAGAGGAAGAATTTTATATTCTATCTCTAATGTGAAGGAAACTATAAGTGGACCTCTTGTTCGTGGAAAGAATCAAGAGTGGATTTTGCTGGTGGATTGGACCAGGAAGATTTTCAGTGGACTCACCGTCAATGAATTTGATGAGTGAGGGAATTTATAATGGAGAACAGATTTAGGGTTATCCCCAAGGAAAATGCGTGAAGTATTCCATGAGGAACTTCCCGTCAAAATGGGTTATCCTATACGAAGGATAGTATTTTTTTAGGAACTTCCCATTTATCAGCATTAATTACCTGTCACCATTTTGGGTGATTAAACGATACGCACCGTTCGAATAGACTGTGCTTATCACAAACGGCCCTTCCCATTTGGGTTCAAACTTACTCTTTGGACAGCTTTGGGGTAATGACCCCTACATCGATCAAGGCCTGGATCTTATCCTTGAGATGGTAGCATGACTTTGTTGGATTGTAAACTGCTCTATAGAATAAGCAGTACCTCGGATCCGTGACTTATTTGCCTCCTCCTGATTCACGATCGGTGGCAGCTGAATCTTATTGTTCCCTAGAAGATATTTGAAGATACTAGGGACTTCATCTTCCTTGAAAGAATAGACTTTAGGGAACCTTGGTTTTGACGACTTCTAATTTTGGGACGTTGCTACCATTAGGGCTGCGATTGTTGTGGCACTCGCTGTTGCGGTTGTTGTTGCGGCCACAACTGGAATGTTTGGTTAGCGTCCACTTCCTTTGCCTGCTCCTTCCCTTTGCCGCGTGGAACGAAATTCTGTTTGTGTGCATATGCCGCTTGCTGGCCTCTTTCTGCCTTTTTCCTCCTAAGGAATCGCTTGGCTTGCTCCCCGCGCACCTTTAAGTCTCTCCATGTCTTGGAGGGTACCGTTCCCATTGCTTCTGGCACGTCCAACGAAAGGTTGTTGTGGCAAGTCTAGAGAATGAACTTCTAAGTTATCAAGTCCTGACAATTCATTGCCTTGTTTCGGAACCGCTTGACGAAGTTGTCTACCGTCTCTCCGTCCTTCTGTTTTTCATCCAACAACGTCCCAATGGATATTTCGGTATCGTCGTTGAAGAAATTAGTGAGGAACATGGTCTTCATGTCGTCCCAGCTGTTAACGCTCCCTAGCTTGAGACTGCAGTACCAATCGAAGGAAGCTCCTTGAAGGGTGCCAACGAATGACCGAACTATCAAGGGCTCGTTACCGGAAATAACCCCATGTGGGACTTGAAGTAGATCAAATGCTGAGTGGACGAGCCCTTCTCGTCGAACGGTGAGAAGTTTACTAGATTGAACTTTGCCAGATACAGGATTGATTCCCACTACCTTGGGTACGGACACGGTGTACTAGTCTTCTTTACCTCTTGGGCGGAAATCAAGGCGTTGACCTTACTCTCGAGGTCCTTCATCTTTTCATTCTCACTCACATCTCTGTTCGGGTGACTTTGAGGAGGGACGATGGTGTTACCACTGGCGTTCTCGAGGCTACCCCCTACATTCCGTTTATCAGGAGGATTATTGATGTTACGGCATTCCTCCCTGTCCGTGTCGCTGTCAACTTGGTCGATGTTATTCGATGACTTGATTCACCCGCTAACGCTTGGATTTGCTGGTCATGTATCTCTCTCATTTGCTGCATAGCCATCTCCATCTCGAACTTAAAATTCTCCTTTTGCTTGGCCATAGCCTCTTCAAGCATTTTAGTCACCTTTTCTACACTGATCATCACAGGGTTGTCCCTCGCTGGAAACTGTGTTATCAGAGGCAATTGCAGAGTCGGCGTCTGACACTTTGTCATCCGAGGGTAACCCTCTGTACTTTGCCATAGTCGGGTCGTTTGATAGTCTCGGTCCGCAACCGAGTTATTCATTGAGATACCCCGGGAACGGCACGTGTCGACATCCCTTTGCTAGTCATATTGATAGTGACTCTCGACAGTTCATCACCTTGAGACACTGATCTTCTTCTGTGGAAGCGCCTCGACCTAGGCTTTAGCATTTCGGTGCCGAGCCTGACGCCTTCTTTGGAGCTGTCTTAGTGCTGTTGCATTCTGATAACACCACCCTGATCAGCTTAGACACAACAATGTGTGTTCAATTCTGGGGAACTTCTTTTTCAAGATTTATTCGTACCCCCAGCACAGTAGTACAACTCGTCGGCATGAATGCCGGAGCAACCCATCATGTGCTGACATGACTTCTCAGGTATAATGTCATCGTTATCAGACAAAACGTTTCCTTCTAAGGGTGAACTACACCATCAGAGCTTTCAAAAGTGACTCGTCTCAACGTTCGCCCTTGCGGGTGTGAAGTTTTGACGGACTCTTGAACTTGAATTCGCAGCCTGATGCGAGCATTTACATGAATTTTGTCATCGTGGTGGAGGTGGCTGCGACCCCCAGTACTGTGAGTTGTCCAGGACTCTTCAACGGGCCCAAATGCTCCTTGATCGGAACTTTGCCTCGATCATCGTGCAAAGGGCCGAGGCACTCTAACACCATTTTCTCGCTTCAGGGTGAGCCTGTGGGATCAACCGAAGTGGGGACAGAGTTAGATGGGGACTTGATTGTTGTAACCGCTGGGGGTAGAGTTGTCCAAATCGTTGCTCCGGATTTCGACCTCCAAAATTGGTGCATCTTTGGTGGCTTCTTGGCCAGTTCTTCCTTTTTCAACATTCAGGCCACTTCAACTAGGGCCCGTGCATGCACAAGTAGTGCGCGGCACTTTCGGATGAGCTCCTCGAGCGTTGAATGGTTCCGTCTGACACAAACCCATTCACTTGTTGATGGCTTGGAGGAGCTGCCAACCACCTGTTGTTGAGGCCTTTGACTCCTTCTGAACTTGAGATCCTTCTCGTAGCGGATCCCGTCAGTCGATTCTAGGGCCTTGGCAAACCGACGCACCAGGTTTTGGCGTCGCCTCTGGCGGGCTCTCTTGGAGAGAATCGGCATGCCATTGGCGGTCATCCCCTGCACAGAGGGGTTTAGATTTGCAGATCTGGCCATCTTAGATGCCGGACGGACGCTACTTACTGCGACTTTGGCAATGCCAAGGTTGGGATCCTTGCCTTGAGATTCCGCGTCCAAAGACCAGCAGATCTTCCTTGCAGCGGAGATTTTTCTGGACTTGCGGGGGGAGGACAATCTGGATTAGGATGACAAGTACTCCTCAAACTTTTGTTGGTCGAACTCGTATTCGACCTCCTCGACGACCGAGATTGCAATCCGCAGTTGCGACACGACGATCTCGTTAGCGAGATCTTTGGCTCCCACTATGGTCGCCAGCTTGTTCGCAGGAAAAGTCGGCTTGATCTTCATTGAACTTGAACTCATTACAGCTTTATGCGTTTACAAATGAATTCATCAAAAACACTCGTCTTTTTATAAGACTCGGTTACAATGAAAATCAAAACAATAAAAATTACAACTTTTTCCTTTAAATAAACATAGGTCCCTATTTATCGGTCTCCTCCTTGCGTGGGATCTTTGTCGGTACCGGGGTTTATTCGTGGATCGCTGCGTGATCAGATCCTGGTCTCAAATCTAAGATCTACACGATGGAGGCGATTATTTCACCAAGGAAATAATCGCCTAAGTGAGTAAAATCGACCAAGCAAAGTCACTACTCTTCTCGGGATCAAAACCAAGTTTGAACTGGAGGAAACACGTGTAGATCTGATCTGGTGATCTCTCAAACTTCTTCACTTTATGCATTGACAGGCTCACCGGGATCTCAGATCTAAAATTCTCGGATCTAAGTGTAGATTGCCCTAAAATTCGACAGAGTCTCCCCCTCTTGCCAAAAGTCTAGATCTATGAAAATGAGCCCCCCTCTTCATATTTATAGACTTACAATGCAGATAATGGGTCAGATCATTGCCCAGATCTGACCTGGCCGAGCCACAAAGTGGTGGCTCAGTTTGGGCCGAGCCACCAAGTGGTGGCTCAGCCTTGGCCAAGCCACCAAGACGTGGCTTGGTCACCGAGCCGCCCATGTGGCATTAGTTTTGTCATTTTCTGAGCCTGATTCATCCAGTCTGATTGATATTTGCTAATCTGAAGCTTCACAGTTGGATTTATTCCATGATTCATCACTTCTTTGACTTGCACGCCTCGCCGATTCGCTTCATGCGTTTCGTCAACTTGCTGTATGCGTTTGCGTCGCATTCACGTCATCAACGGTTCACCGTTGCATCATTAGATGGCTGTGGCGTCAACCCATTGTCACGAGTCATGTTTGGGGACTTATAGGCAATTTTCAATGCCTATAGATACCCCCTCCAAAGTGTTTCAGTCTCGTTCTTTTATAGAAGAGCCTGAAATACTTTGGATATGAGAGGCCCAAACCTTTAATCGGCATAAAGGAGCTGAAATCAGCTTCAAATCTTAATTTCTTTAATTCTTTCAGATCATCTAGTGCTTTGTCAAATGACTGAAAGTGTCACTGTGCTACATTTATTGTCTGACCACTGTTAAAATCTTGAAATGAAGCTGGTAACTGAATTTTTTTCTTTAACTCATGTCGATGAACTAACCATCAAACTTTTTGAGATCTCTCCTTTAGTCGGGGAATTCTCCACTTGTAGCGCATTGATCGGCGTCACATAGTTTAAGCTCCATTGGAAGTTGTCGAGTTATCCTTAAGATTATTTTATAAAAATATTCTCCAGAAACTTCTCGACAAAAGTGGGAAATAGTTTAGACTCGTATACTCTATTAGAGTAATTATGAGGCTCGAATAAACTGAACTGGATGAAAAATGACCCTCAATGAGTGATAACCCCGCTGAATGGATATCCAGGGCCCCTCCAGATGTGTGGGTGGGAGAAGGAAAATGAAGGAATCAATCGACGGGCTGATCTGGGGCTATTTAATTCCTGGTTTAGCCCTGGTCTGAATTTTGGTTCAGGGTCTGGTTCGGTCTGGTTTAGTCAGGTTCGGGGCTAGTTTGGGTCAACTTGGGGCTAGTTTAAAAACCCTCAAAACCCTAACAATTAGTATTTAAAGTTGTCGCCGCCGTCGTTGCCGCCATCGTCGTCCACACCAGCCCTCGGCCACCCCAGACTCGACCTCGGCCACCCCAGTTCTAACCGCTCGACCGCGCGACCGCACCAAACTCGACCTCGGCCGCCCCAAACTCGACCTCACCTACCCCAGACTCTCCTCGATGCATCAATTCCAACCTCTTGACTGCGCGACCACACCAAACTCGACCTCGGCCGCCCTAGATTTGACCTCGGCCTCCCCCGACTCGACCTCGGCCTCGTGACCGCACCAAACGCAACCTCAGCCACCCCAGACTTGACCTCAGCCACCCCAGACTCTTCTTCAGCACACCAAATTCACCCACGCCCTCAGTCGACTGCACCAAACTCGACCTCGGCGCACCAGCTTCGACTTCGGCGCATCAGACACTATAGGTTTAACTAGAATTTAACTGTAAAATCCCATATATATTTTTTAGGATTTTGGTTAAAATTCATAATTTCCCTTTATATTTTAGATCCTCTAGATTTGTATCTAACCCATTTAATTTTTTTCGCAATCGACATGTCGTTGTGGAGATCACACGTTCTGAGGAGTCAGTCAGTTACTCGTCATATGAGAGTACGGCCCCATCATTTATTGGTGAGACTTTTCCTCATCTTTCCCTCAAAATTTGCATACTACATCCCCACTTTGTTCTTCTTCATGAGGCAATTAGAAAGAGCCGAGATTCTCCTTTGTGAGTTTTGACGCTTAAAAAAAGGTTTTGCTTGGTCATCACCTATCTCGAAGCAATTTAAAGGGGGCGATTCTACACCGCATCATGTTCTATAAGACAGGGTATCTTGTCGCTTTATGTGATGGTATCCATTGTCTTATGAGTGTATAATGCAGCCAGGATCGTCTCTCCCATTGCAAGGCAGTGACTCTATCTCATATGTCCGTGAGCTTTTGAGATGGACTTGACTGGTGATGATCCTGTCAACGTGGGAGGTAAAACCTAACCACCACATAGTTCCTTCGATCATTTAATTTCTTGAACTCTGGGCTGATATTTCTCCATTTCTATGTAGGAGGATATGGAGAAGGTAAGACCAGCTTCGGCTTTCCCGATCATGACTTCGCCTGTTTCAACGAACCTAACTTCACACAACAGGTGTATGAGCCTATGATAGAAGAGCCTACAGTAGTTGCTAAAATTGGTGAGACTACTAATGTAGGACCTGATTCAGCAAATCCAGGTACATTTATCATTGGTAATACCCTATTTAGATGGCGAGTATGGGAATCACACGACTCAGAATTTGTACCTTCCCTAATTGTCTCTATGCTTCTTGCTCTTTTAGAGAAATTGCAGGAAGCAGACCTAGACACTGGGATTAGAGAGACTAATTTCGCTACAGGAGGTAAGCCATTTTCGCTGATCGCATGTGCTTGATTCTGCTTCTTTCACTTATATTCTCTCGTGTCAGATTTCTCGATAGAGGATTTTGACGAAGATGGTCTGCTTGTGGACGCCGGCATAGATGACTTGATATATGGGCTCTCCTCGAGATGATCATCCTTCCAGTGATATATCACCTGAGCCAACAATTCCTGAAGATGACGAGATTTATTCCTCTAAAGGTATGGCTTCTCCCTCTTGTTGACTGTAGGACTAGCCATATTTTTGACTAATACAACTGCAATTTGGTGAATATGAGGAATTTGTTTTGCTGCTAGCAGGAACCCCTACTGAAGCTCATTTTCCAATCCCTCATTCTGAGGCTTCTCTAGAATTAGCTACCATGGCGGCTGCCGTGCCTAATGAATATGCCGCAAGACCAACTGCAGCAGTCGATGCATAAACAGTGGTTACCCCTCCGATAGCCCTGCCAAACCATGAAGCTATACTGATGGAAGTAGGTACGAGTTATCTGGCTAAGGATGTTTCACAGGCTTTTGGCTTAAGATTCTAAAATTCCCCTTTTTCTTTTTGCAGGGCTTACATCTCAACTCCATGATCTGGCGAGGGCGTTGATGTCAGACGACGACCTAGCTCAGATTATTATCTGCATGGAAGTCTGCTGGTTCTTTTCTCTCATAGACATGATGATCGACAAGATTCTCCACAGTGGGCTTTCTCTCCATCAGTTCAAGCCGATCATGGACCCTAGAGCGGCTTTGATAAGGGATGCTAGTCACCCAGAGTTAGCCAATGCAATTGCTAATGATCTTGATCATCCGGAGCTAAAGCTTTAGAAATTACAAGAGTTAAAGGCGGCAGGTGCTTCTTCGTATATAGCCGATCGAGCGGGACCTCGTCTAAAAGTATGGCCCGATGTTCGATTTTTTACTGAACACGAGGTTCAAATACGGTGGGACCGAGTAGAGAAGATTAAGACCGCACTTGATGAGAAATCGACATCCTTGAGCAACATTTGTTCTTGCATTGCATTAAGTGAGGCCAAGGTAGCGCAGCTTCGGCAGGTCTTCAGGCGGAGGAAGAAAACTTAAGTGTCTTGAAGCTGATAGGGGTCAACAAAGAGGAAGCTCAAAACACCATATCCAAGTAACTGAAGCTCTCAGAACAAAAGTTAGCTGAAGTTGAGGAAGAAGCTACGAAGATATTGAGCGCGAATGAGGAGTCTTTCAGAGCTGAGTTGCAAAAGGAGCTCCAACAAGCTTACAACGATGAGTTGTCCAAGTTAGAACAACAGATCTTTTACCATAAATTTGATATTTGAATAGTTGTAATTTCTTTGTTGAAAGACTCGACTCTTCATCGATTGAATAAATTTCTATCCTCTTTTTTTGTTGCTTATTATGATTTCTTATTTCGTTTGAAATAATCAACCACAATACTCATAGGATTTTTGGCAAAC